>JANVCL010000009.1:24387754-24400723 GCA_026546855.1 Erythroxylum incrassatum | reverse complement strand
TAAAGGGTAATTTTGAAAGTAAAATTATAAATATGCATAAAAAGTCACAAACGACACTTATTTTGAATAATTAAAATTCATCTAAAACGACTCTTATTATGAATCAGATGGAGTATTTTTTATTAAGTATCGTAATCAATAAGAATGAAAAAATGATGATGTGTTTAGAAAAATTAAGTAATTTTATGTTAGAGTAGGAATTGTCATTAGTACTATTGAATAAAAGACTTTTCATTCCGATGGTTTCAAGGAGATTAGCAATTCGAGGCCTCGCGTGATCAGAAGCTATCACCAGTCTAGACTTCGAAACCCTCTCTTCCTCCTAGACCATCATAAGCATACAAATAAAGCAAACCCATAGTATATAACATGTAGTCTTGGAGCTTCAAACAAACAGTACAGTAAAAGCCAATTGAAAGAGCGAAGAAGAAGAAGAGAGAAAGTAGAGCATATAAACCCTAACAGTACGGCTTCATAACTAGTATGGAATGACACCAACATTGGCAGGAGCGAAACACCCGTCTTTCATGAGCACATCATCTCCTTCCTGAAAAGAGCAGGTTAAGTATAGTTTAGATATGGGACCGTAAAGGGTCTGTGAAGATAAGCATAAGTTTCACAAATTAGGGTTTTTGAATTACCTGTTGACGCAGGTTGGGTTTCTTCACGGGTTGATCAGGCATGAGTCCGAAGTGGATGTGAGGGAAATGGGCCCACTGTGAGAAACAAACAAAGGAATCACAAAATCGAGATTCAAGAAACGTCAAAAAGAAATCTAATTGAATCTTGGGAAGCTATGTGGAACCCTAGGCTGTGAGCAAACAATGGAGGAGTTTCCTCGGATCTCACATTCTTTGCAGCAGCACTAAAAGCCTCTCTGTGGCTTATATCAGGGTTTCCAGCTTTGATGCGTTGGATCTCGTCCCTGCACATCAGAATTCAACATTTATAGACGTCAAGATCTTTGAAATGCATTTGATGCTTCATGGGCATTTACAAGTTGTTCACTTGGATTAGATTAAGTTAAATCATTCCTCATAAAACAGTGGTTTCATTGGTTTTTGAGTTGAAGATTACTTACTTGATAAAGCGGTTGTAAGCAGATGGGACTCTCTGTCTTTTCTCTGGAGCTGGACATGGAACGCACAGACATAACAAAGACAAACGAACAGACAGAAACGTTAAATCACTTCGCTGACCTTTTCAAGGATTTCTGATTTTTTCTGGTTTATCTCTCCTTCCCTCTCTATATCTCTCTCTCGCTCTCCATCATTGCTTCATCATATCATTTGAAGAGATATCTATCTATCAATTCGTGGGTATAGCCCATATCTTTAGTTCCGGGGGAGAAAAAGGAAATAATTCCATTTCCATTCTCTCTCTAGCGAGTACAGATATGCATGTAGACAGAAAATTTTGTAGCAGAAACAGTTTTTGCATGATGAGATAACACATGCATGACAATTGACAAGAATAGGATAACCAATTTGAGTATAAACACATATCATCTTTTCGAGCTTCCTCTTTCTGGATTGGAACTACTGGTGCACTTAGGATGTGCGTGTGCCTATTGAGTTTCAGAAAGTTATGAAACTTAGACTTGGGTATAGATCTGGTGGAGGGTTTCTGTCGCAATTTATAAATCGGGAAATAACATGGGAAGAAGGCCAAGCATCACACGAGTGTTCTAAAGATTCTTGCTACTTGAAAACCAACCAAGAAATCTGTGGAGACTGTTGAGCAGTGTAAAAGTTCTAACTGGCTTTTCATCAATGTTTAGTGGTTTACGAAAGCTAAAGTGCAAATTTGTCTGACAAAGTGTCGCGTCACCCAGAAAGAAAGCTCATCGACCTAAAACATGTTGGAGTTGCCACTGAAACAAATAACAGACCAGAGCACATTACTAAAGAAAAACAAATAAACGTGAAGGAGAATCTCACGTCTGTTCACCGCTGGTGGTTTTGGGATCTCTTCCATTCCTCCGCGAACTTGCATAACAGACTCGTTTGGGTTAACTTGGTTCATCAGCAAATTTGATGGAGCTGTGCTTCGGATTTCCTCCTATAACCACCAAGAACAAGGAATTACTTCGAGCTTGTGATAGAAATTCAAAGCATTACAAGTCCACAACAAGAAATTTGTGCCAGAAACATTGTTGCTAGATGGTCATAATGATATTACTGCATTACTTTAAATATCGTAAGCACTATTTGCAGAAATGTATTGATCATCAATCTAAGAACGTGGTTTTGTACGAAACCCTATGTTGTCGTTATACCAGGATATTCTGGGGGTTGAAGAAAGCATGGCCAAGTTGAAGCTGGTTAGCTGCAGGAAGAAGCAGACCGCGCATGTTCACGGATAGAAGGTTGGTGCAGTGACCACATCGAACTGTGACAGTCTTGAACAAGCTAGTGCAAGGAACACTCACCTGAAGATACACCATTGAAGAAACAAACAATATTAAAACCCTAAGAAAGCTGTCATTAAAAAAAGGCCTAGAAAACAGAAGAAGATAAGGATATTACAAAAGAAAGAAAAGATTAAGGAGCCAGAAAGAGTAAGATAAGAATATTAAAAGAGAGTGAAGAAAAGACAGAGAAGAAAAAGATACCGCCAGGACAGTGTCACAAAAGTTGCAATGGACGTAACAGAGCTGGTCGGAGGGGGACGAGAGGTGGTCCGGTGAAAAGGCAGCTGATGAGGAGGACATGTTTTTTTCCTTCTCTTTCTTCACTTTTTTCTTTCCTAGACTTCTGATTGTGATTTGATTGATGGGTATTGGACTGATCAGCGGATGTTTTTGATAGACAGGAAAATCCTCTTCTTGGATCTGATCTTCTTGATTGTTGAGTTGTTACTATAGATATAAAGGAAGAGGTGCGTGTATGTAGTGCTGAGATAGAGAGAGAGAGAGAGGAAAGAGAATAAAAAGTTGCCACTAATATAGAGAAAAGATAGAGAACAGAACTATAAAGGGTACTTCCCTTCTCTCGAACTTGAATATTTAAAATGAGTTTTGTTGCAGTTGTAGTTTCGTCTATGTATCGTAAACAGTGGCATATGAGATAGATAGAAGCAGAGGGAAGGTGAGTGAGTGAGAGTGTGTGTGTGTGTATGCATTAAAGGGTCTTGAGGTTAGAGATCAAAGGAAATGAATGGTTGGCATTCCCAATGGATGTGTTATGTTTTGTGTTTATGCATAACAGAGAGAAAGAGGGGGAGAGAGAGAGGGAGAGAGCAGAGGCGGCAGAGGTGGGGGAGAGTGTGGGGGTAGAGAAGAAAAGGACGTGTGCATGGGCTTTGCTCATTCACCTGTTGTTTTCACAGTTAAGATGGGCTGTGAAAATTGAAAAAGCCTTCTCTTTTCTCTCTTCTCTTTCTAAATAATAAATCTTTTCCTCGATTCTCTACAATTCCATGGTGACTCTAGAGTCTAGACCGACCACAAAGAGACTATAAATTCTCTTTTCACCATCATCAATTCATCATGTTTTTATTCTGTTTTTTTAAATTAAAAGATACAAAATTGCATGTGGTTTTCAAATTTTTAAAATTTGTAAAAAGAAATTATTTTGATTTTAAAATAATAAAACACACGCGATATGATTATGGTAAGTAATAATCTAAATGTTACTTATACGATAACCCAGTTTAGTTTAAATTAGATAAACTTGACAGCAAACTAATAATTTCTTTTAATTATTTTAAATTATTAACTTAATTTGAATTTAATCGATCCTAATTAGGTCTAAGTGTTTAATTGAGTTATTATGTTAGTAACATTTGATTAGTTTACTTGTGATATTCGTACTCAGGGTTAATCGTGGGCAAAGGTAAATTGAGCACCTGCTCAGTGTCCATTTTTACTCTCATAAAAAATAAAATGAAATAAAATAGGAATCGCTTTTGACCTTTTAAAGAACAACAAAAGACTCGTATTTTGCTTCTTTTTATTCTTTATAATAGTCCAAAAATAGGGACTAATTTTTTACTTTGCTCAAGACCTATAAAATACTAGGAACAACTATGTTCGTACCACATGTATTTTGTCATTTTCTTTTTAAAAAATGACAAAATCTTTTTTAAAAAATTATATATTAAAGGATTTTTCTAAAACTTTTTGAACATCAAGAAATTTTTATGTTCTTAATCCTTTTTTAATAAAAATAGTTTTGAGATTAATTTTAAATAAATTTAATTTATTCAAGATTTCAGAAGCCTCCAAATTTGTCAAAACAAGAATTTACATACAAAAAATTATGAATTATTTTTCTTTTAATTGGTTTTCAAATAACTAAAAGCTTGTTTTGATAATACCAAAGGTAAGAATTTTAATATTTAAATCAAAATTATAAGTTATAAATTACAATGCTTGAATAATTATAGACCACATAAGAGCAATCATGGGTAATTTAAGCACATCAAATTCTCTGTTTCAGTTACTCTGTTCCATTAAATCTCATCCATATATTTATGTAAGGTCCACACAAATGTGTAGATGAAATTTAGTAGAAAGAACACCATAATCGAAACAGAATATCTGAAGAATATCTGATCTCTTAATTTAAGTTATCATGGGAGATCTCCTCATCATTGTTTTTCTATTTAAAAGATTTTAAAAAATCACACTTTTCTTGCTAAAGTCATTTTCATATTTAATGCAACTCATTAAATTAGTAATTGTCCAATGATAATTTTTTCTATTATTATTTGTACAATTGTCACCTTTTATTTTTTTTACTAGTTAAATAAATTATCCATATATATGTATATTAAAAAAACTTAATTTCAACATAATTACTATAGGTTATCGCAACAGTGGTTCTAACCACATTGTAATATTACAGTTATAATTGCATTATCATAAATTCATATGGAACAATGAAATTTGTACATGAATAATTATATACATATATAGGGTTAATCTACGCCTAACCTTTAAAAAAATTTCAATTTAGTATCTAAACTTTTAAAATTTTCAATTAAGTGACTAATAATTTAATTTAAAATGTTAACTCGGTAAGTAGTTTTCTTATTTAGATAACAAAATCCAAAATTTTCATAATATGTAGATGTCTACCTAAAAAAGTTGTGATCATGATTAGGCTGTAGTAGAGAAAACATTTTAGGCAGACACTTACAAATATCATGAATAATAAACATTTAGTTAATCAAATCGGTAAATTATTAATAAAAGTAACATTTTTAACTGAACGGTTAAAATTTAAAAAATTTAAAATATTACAGATTTTAAAATTAGTTATATATATATATATAATCTTTTATTTTCAATCATATTGTATTAAATCTCATTTATATATTTATATAAAATTTACAAATGTGGATTAGATATAATATAACATGATAATAACACCAAAAGATCTTATCCTCTGTAAATATATCACATGGTTTGGAATTTGGATGGGTCCAAATCCTTAGTTATCCCTGTTTTATGTTTACCTTCGTGTAGACATAAAGCCCTGAATGGCGGGCACCTATAATACTCTACACGTCTAGCTTTGACTTCCAGACACTTGTCAGCTTCACTGTCTCAATCCCTGTTATTAGCCAATTTGATTAGCTTTGGATTCATGTGTCTTTTCACATTAATCAGAGTACTCCGTTTGTTTTAGGCACCCTGATCCTGATCCCTATCGATTTTGATTCTGACTGTGTTTGTTCGATCGATGCTCGCGGAAACCTTCGAAATCGTGTAGTCTAAACTGAAGTTATAGTTAGAATCTCTTAGTGTCCAAACTCCAGATAATTCATCCCGTTACGCTTCAGCTTTCTTGGTTAGTTCTTTAATTGTTTGTTTTCTTGCACATTAACATTCATTAGCAATAACAGAAAAAGAAGGAATCTACAAGTAATTAGTTTTACTTTTTTTTTTGAGGTCTCTATTAATTGTTTAGAGTTTAGATAATTTAAATATCACTCAAAATCAATGGTAAAATTATATCGTTTAACGACTAGATCGGATATACTTTAAGGAGTAAAGTATTGACTCGTTAAATAAATACATAGTCACAAGGTAAATAGTGATAGAAACGAGGATAGTTCGTTAAATAAATAACCTTATTAGAAGATATAAGATCAAGAATGCATTGGTAAGAGACAAGTTAAAAGTGACTAGTATTAGTGATAAATTAAGAGAGACAAAACTTAGGTAATTTAGACATGTTAAAAGGAGACATCATAAAAATTCAGTAAAAAAATGTGAAAATAGTAGTTAAAGAGTGCAAGAGAAAAAAATGAGGTCTAAGTGTCTGTTTGGTTAAGCTTTTGAGGGTGAAAAAATAGTTTTTTCTACCGCAAAAGCTGTTTTTAAGAAAACTGAGTGTTTGACTGTAAAATCTAAAATCACTTTTTCATAGAAATAACTTTCTCAAAAGTTAAAATACATATTTTTGAGAAGTTCAGATTGAGATCTTTTCAAAAAAGCATTTTTTCAGGTAGATTTTTCAGATCAATTAATGAGCTTATTTTTAGTCCTTTTACTTTTATGTTTTACACATAATTTTCACAATACCTACAAACACATCTTCACGTTTATTTTGAAAATTATATAATATTATTTAAATTTTTTATATGTTTTAATATTTATTTTTAATATTAGTTTTACCTATATTATAATTCATATAAAAGATTTGGTTAAATATATTTTTATTTATGTTTTATATGGTTTAAAATTATATAATATTTAATATATTGTACTTTGCATATTGCTTAATATATTTTAAATAATATTTATATGCTTAAATAGTTTTTATTACAAAATAAAATATAGTTAAAATTAAAAGTGTTTCTTATTTTTATGTTGCCAAACAATCTATTGTATGAAGCTCCTTCAAAAAACTCTTTTTTAGATGACAATCAAACAGTTAACTAACTTTTTAGAAAAGGTTTTTTTAGAAAAGTTTTACTAATAAAAGCTCTACTGACAAAAACTCTACTGATATAAGTTTATCTAAATAGGCACTAAGAAGAAGTGATAAAAAATAATATGACTTTGTTGAAATTTAGAAGACATGACAAGCAATAAACAACTTTGGTATACTAGGATACATATAAAGGATCTCATGTAGAGAGCTGTTCATTGTTCTATTAAATCCTTTAAACTTTTTCCTTTGAATCATTCGTGTTATAGATGCCCTTAATATTTTGATGTACTAATTCTCTCCTAGCTTTTTTTTAGCTATAGTAGTTTAATTTGTTACTTGGTCCATTTACTTTATTCTAATGATTACTGAAATTTATTTTTGTACTTGTGTTTTTTTGTCTTAGTTTGTGTATATATTTACATAATTTATCTTGTAATGGTAATCTTTACCTTATCTTATATGTATTGTATTACATAATTTTATATGTTTAGTTATACATATTTATTGATATTTTGTATTGTTATTAATTTGCACCGGATCTATAAAAAACAACCGCTCTATTATTTAAAGATAAGACTGCGTATTATTGGACCTCTCAAAATCTTACATTTCAATAAGACTCTAACTAAGTGTTGTTATTGTTGTTGTTGAGCCTGAATTGCGTCAAATATTCACAATATATAAAATATTATATATGTTTAAAACTTTATTAGATGTACCTTAAAAATAGTGATTATAAATTTTTTTGTAAAAATATTAATTATAAATTTTCAAAAATTATTTAAATGAACAAAGATTTCAATTTTATTTGTATGTTAATCGCATCATGTTAACCAACTATCTCATTTAGCCTGTATAAACAAATAAAATTATGTTTTTTATTAGATTCAAAGTGAACTACACCTTTGTCACGTTCTGGCCATATCAACACCAACCACACCTCAAAGCTACAATGTAACTACACAACAAACTCACGAAATTGAAATGAAATGGAACTAAAAAATCACATGCTTTGGTCATGTTCGAGAATGGGTCATGCAAAATTTCAAATCATGCTCAGGAACATTAACATTTACTTGAATCAGGAACTTGACATGCGACTTATCACATTAGAAAAAAATGACTGTGGGATATATACATATATATTTCCTGGAGCTATTGCAAGAAAAAGAGGAACTGTTGCTAAAATTTGGGCACTCCCTAACACCATCTCCGCGTATTTAGATGGAATTCACCGCCTCATTATTGTAACAATTATAACCAGGGATCGCACAAAAGGCATTGAAGCTTTTATATTTTGCTGATGGATTTGACCACACACACCTCTCTCTCCCACGCATATGTACAGACATACGTAGTTGTCAGTGACACCAGAAGACAGAGATACCTTTTAATTTTTTTTCTCTTTTTACTTTATAATAATTTGTCCTTGCATTCATTTCTCTGGCTTCTTAGAGTTAGAGGGCTAGCCCCTTTAGCTATTTTTTAGTTTTTAGGCCTCTACCTACACTATCATAAACTGTAATCTGGAATAGGGTTTACCTTTCTTTTTATTTACAAGAAAGTTGCAAGGTAAAGCCCATCTTTTTGCTGAAAAAGATGGCTGTCATTTCCCTAAAACTTTTGAAAACTATCACCATCCAGCACTCATGTGTGCAAAAAGGTTTTCTCTTCCCCAAGTTTGCTCTTAAAGGTAAATTCAGTGGCACTGTTGCAGACTATATCCAATCCTGTGTGAAGAGTATGTTAGAAAGCTTTTGTGTTCTTTCACCCCAGTTGAAGCTGTTTACTCAACGGGTTGTCCCCATTTTTTCCCCTTCAAGTAATATACGGAACTCTATTTAAAGTTCTTATGGTGGCACTCAAATGGAACTTCATTCAATACTCAAATTAATCTATACCCTTTACCATGTTCAGGAAAAAAGTAATACCGTCATCTAATCAGTCCCTTAAGTTTAATGGTTACCTTTCACAATTGATGGACTTCCATACTTCCGTTTTTCTTCATTCAATAGAAGATAGGTCACGGATGCCACCAGGATCTTATATTTAGTGAGTTGATGACCTGCAGGTTGATGAATGTTATTGGATAGGATATGGGTAGTATTTGGTAATAAACATAGTGGGAAATCTTGACTTTCAATTAGACAATTACTGGCATATTGAGGTAGATATTTGGATTAAGGAGACAAAAGATAATGTGTGGAAGATAAGATAGATGATCACGACATTTCAGCTTCTTTGTACTTTCTTTTTCATCAGGGTATGTACATATTATATGAATGAAGATCAGACCTTAGACGTAAAACTGATTAGAACTTCTAAGGAGACTTTCCATGACAGAGCTATCTACCTCTCCAATTCCAAGTACATTCAATCTTGTTTGCTCATGTGCTTCGCCTGATGATAGGAATTTAATGGTGTCCTTCCAATCATTCCATTTACCCTCCATTTTGCAAGATTTGGCAGTCATTTTCTTCCAAGCATCTTACGTTATAGATTAGCTATCTAAATTGCAAAATTTGCTAAAACATTATTAATATCTTCACTCACCACATGATGATCACGTGGGACCTATTATCTTAGTCCCTTACCTGTCATTGCTAAATCATCAAAAGAGATGTTTCACTGGAAGAGCAGCACTAATTTTATAGCTCACAGATACTGTGATAGCTAAGAGATGGTTATCTATGTCTATCAGGTGACAGAACAACACAAATCTAAGTAGACATTTCGTACATTGCGATAATTACTCACAAAGCCAAGCCATAATCTTCATTAGCGCAATGGGTCCAAACCCAAAAACTGTTCGTGAAAAAGGAAGAGATTTTACCAGTATATTTGTCCAGATTTCTTTCTCTATACTCCTTACAGGGCTGAGATTCTGAATCCTACAGAATGCAGAAGTGTTAAATTAAAAAAAAAACTTGATATTGACCCTTTGATGCGTTCTTTGGTTTTCTACACGTTATTTTCTGGGAAGATTGGAATAATGTTAATAGTGTCCAATTCTGTGGCTGAGCTCAAGCCACAGTTACAAGTCTTACAACCTTCCATATGAGATCAAAAGATTTCTGAAAACTTCCTGCAACAAGTCGAAAACGCAATGTGAAAATTAAATATGATCGCTACGTACTGTTTTAGCGTCATTAACAATGGCTGCTCGTACTCGTAGCATTAAACATTAATCTGGTGAGGATTGGAGTCTTGGGGATGCGTCTTTGCTCAAAGCTACGACGTAAGAATAGTATTGTACATTAGGGAGGAAAAAAAAAGGCTATTAGAGGTTTAGATAGGTGCAAGTATGGAGTGCAAATAATATTTAGGAGAGATGGTGAATAACACTGCCCAAAATAAGGTACAGTATACTTATCACAATTACGTAACTACACACAGACTTAACACACACTATCTCACTTCCACTATTTCATGTTAAAAAAAGAAAAGTCAGCCACTAGGTCGTAAATATGCAAATGCCTTCAAGTAAGCGAGCATACGTACATGCATGCACAAAGATAGATGAATAGCTGTCTCTGTTAATTGTAAAAAGCCTGTAGGAACACAAACATAGACACCCACTTTCTCTCTTTCTCTCACTCAATGGGGGTAGAAATCCAATAAAGATGGCATTTATAGAGCTGTGCGGCTTCTTTTGGCATCAGAGGGCCTGAGAAGTAGGGTGGTGTGGTATTGTACGATGTCACAGTAATGCGAGATATGTACTTAGCTGGGTTGTGGTGGCGATGTGGCACTAAGCCTCTGTTCGTGCATAGATACCCACCTTTGGCTCTTTCTCACGCTAAAACCTGGAGACATCCTGCAAAAGACATGAAAGTAAGCTCCGTTTCTTGTTTGCATTTGTACATCACTGCCATGCTTTACTGATTCCCCATTAAAGGTATAAATTCAACCCACCAAAATGCCGGTTGCATCATAAAACCTTTTATTTTCTATTGCTCATAGATTTCCCATTCTTACCTCTGGATCACGCATTAATGAAGGAATAAGAAAAAGGAGAAAGAGAGAGCCCTAGTTGTTATCTCCAACTCTTCTCATAATTATCAGTCGATAGACCCTCTTCGCACAGTGATTATGGTTTCTTTTTCCTATTTTTCTTCTGTCCTTTTGGTCCAGGCTTGTGGAAAGTCGTAAGAGCAATCAAGAAATAGGACCAAAACATGGGTCTCATGTTTGATGAAAAAAGGCTTCAAAGAAGAAGGCAAGGAGCCCAAGTTTAAGCAAATCCCATTGGATTTGTAAAGCAATTCAAAGACCCAAATACATCTAAATGTCCATGAATGTTGGCAGATTTGAACTATCATGAAAAGCAATAATGGAGACTTAAAACAAGTTGAAATAAAAGCATGGTCGAGAAAGCTTAGTGTATATAGTAGGTGCATTGAACCACAACCATGAAGGGATATTTACATTTCCTAATCGTCAAAAGGCAGTCAAAGCAAGCAACCATCACATATCAGAAATGAGTCATTGCACCGCAAGCATAAATGTAGCACCACCTAACCAACAAGGTTAAAGCAACCAACCTGTGCCAAAATCTGTGACTGAAGATGTATTGGTGACTGACAAGGAACTAACATTCTCAGTTATGGTTCCTAGAAAGTGATACAGACATAACAACGCTCTTTCCTTCATATCTAGTGTTCTTGTGACTGGATTTGTGGGATAGGAATCCCTACGTTTAGCCATCTATTTGGCATAGCAACCCGATAGAAAAATCAAGTGAAATACCTTTTGCGTATTGGCATAAGCTAATGCCAAATGCTCCTGTACAGAACCCAACCTATCCTAACAAAGTACCAAAGTACTTTGGAAAAGCACCAGCATATATTCTTTGACGGTATCAACAGGTCATTTTGAGAGCCAATAGATAATAGAAAACAATGTACAGGCTGCAATAACGGCGGCTAGTATAAGAGTGTCTATTGTTGCCTCCTTATAGAACCTTAAAGAAAGGGAAGAAGCAGTAAATCAGTACTCAAGTGCGGGTTGGAACACCCTGCTTTCATTAGGGTATTTCAATTTAATGTCATTTAATCTTATCTACACATTCATATGGACCTTACATAAATGTGTGAATGAGATTTAATGAAACAGAGTAGGAATTAGATAACCACAACATCTGATCCTCTCAAGTAACGTAGAAAAGAAGAAAGTGAAGTAACAAATTAAAATACTTCATAAGACTACCATGCAGGCCTCTTATTGTAGGAAACTTGTCACTTATAACTTTCACTTTCCCTTGAACATCTCCAAATAGAGCCCTTTGTGAACCCAATGCATCCATTTCTGTTTGAACTTGATGAATAACAACTTCAATCTGCAGAAAGGTTAATGGATCTTACTCCAGTAAGGGTAGCGAGGTGTAATGTTGCAAAAAAGATTTGATGGAACATACATTAAGATAATTTAGATTACAGACATAAATGATCAATAAGACACAATCTATAATACAAAAGATGATCTATGTTTTGAGGGAGATAATAGTTCCAGGTCTGACACAATGTTTATGTTGTTCTTCCTAAAGGACCATTAATTTAATCAACTTGTTCATTATTAAGCGCATCCATTTCAAATGACACTAATTTCTTCAATTGACTTGTATGTTAAACATGAACTTCCATATGGAGGTGTAAGATCATACGTGAGCAATGCTCCCCTGGATGGCAGCTCTTTCTCGTAGTAACTGCATCCTTGGAGAACTACTTCCAGATGCCTGTGAGAATGCACAAAACAAAACTCAACATCATAAACAAGAAAAGAGAGCAAACCGTTTAAAAGTTTGAACATAGCATCGAATACTTAAACAGCTGTGCATGCTCTCTCATTGAATTCATGTTTCCTTGGTTCTTCTAAATTCCTAAAGCAACAAATTCTCAATAAGACAGCCAAATTCCATAAAACGTGTCCATAAAATAGTTAGATATCAGTATCAGAAACTACATAAGTTCATGTTGGTTTTTTTATGTGGAGAAAACTTTATCAAATTTTATTGAATAGAAGCTTGTCTATTTATACAGTTTTTTTCTAACTAAAATTTAAAAATAAGATAACATCTAATCTA
>JANVCL010000009.1:24334225-24350460 GCA_026546855.1 Erythroxylum incrassatum | reverse complement strand
ATTTGCTAATTGTCTCATTGAGATTAAGCTCTTTCTCAAATCAGGGATATGTCTAACATCCTTCAGCTTCCAGATGGCTCTATTAAGCTTGAGCTTCACTTCACCTTTACCGACAATCTCCCAGGGTTGATCATTGTCAAGATACACATTGTCAAGATTTCCAGGCACATACTTCTCGAGGAGACCTTTCTTCGAAGTTGCATAGAACAATGTTCCAGAGTCCAATATCCATGCCTCTAGCTTGTTTTCTAAAGTACATATCAAGGCATCATCTTCACCTGAGGTAGAAGCTATATTTGTCTCCTGGTTGTTCGATTCCTGTTTCTTCGAACCATTCTTGCATTGATTTCTGTAATGCCTAATCTTTCCACAATTTCAACTCTCGATATTTTTTGAGTTTTGGGAGGTAGTGAGATTCCGTGACTTGGACCTCCTGTCCTTTGATCTATCACGATATCTAGATTTCTCACTTCCTCTGCTTCTTCCTTTTGATTCTTCGGCAAGGGCGGAGGAGGATGAGACTTCACTTATTTTTTTTCTTCCAGTTTCTTTATTAATAATCAGACCACTAACATTCTTGAATTTCAACTTATTGATTCCCATTGAGTTACTCACTAATGTGACTGCAACACTCCAACTATCTAGAAGAGATGACAAAAGTATTAAAGCCTGTATTTCATCATCAAGATCAATATCCACTCTACTCAATTGGTTCATGACTTTGTTGAGTTCGTTGATATGATGATCTACAGAGGTGTCTTTCGTCATCTTCAAGTTGAACAAACGCCGCATCAAATGTACTTTGTTTATTGCTGACGTTTTTTCATAATACTTTGGCAGTTCCTCCATAAGGTCTTTTGTGGTTTTTTCCTTTAACACAATAAAGGCTATATTCTGGGATAAGGTAATTCGAACTGCTCCAAGGGCTTGCCTGTCAAGAATAACTCATTCTTCCTCTGACATGTTTCTGGCTTCTTTCCAAAGAGCGGTAAAAACTGGTTATTCTGATACAAATAATCCTCCATATGCATCTACCAGTATTCGAAATTTGTTCCATTGAACTTATCGATTTTGTTGAGCATATCATCTGGTGCCATCACTCCTACTGGCTCCTAGTTTCCTCTGAGGTAAACAACTAGTGAAATGAACCGATTCGGTAATACCTAGGAAAGACCATCAAACGAATTCCTAAGACAGTATTACCATTCCACGTAAAATTTCGGGAAAGGGCAGAGGGATTACAAACGGTCCCACTTAAAACTCGGCCTCTTAGACAAAAATTACGTGCACAGTGTATTTATCACAACCTGAGGAAAAGTTTTCTGATGTAGAGAACCCACTCTTGTGACAACTGCAAAGCATACTAACTCCAAGCTTCAACACACCCAAAGAAAGTTTTTGATGTAGAAGATCCATTCCTGTGGTGACTACAGAGCATACTCACTTCTCCAAGGCTCTGATACCAATTGTTAGAAAATTCAACTATTTCCACGTAACTAGAATGCCAATAGAACAACACAAAATTTGATAATGGAGTTAGCCAAATTGTGCTTATGTCTTTGGGGCTACTGCACACTCTTTTTATTTGGGAGAAAAATAACACTTACAAGCATTTACACTCAACACTCAACCCACTAGTGTTTACACACACTCTCAAACCCTTATCCAATACACCCCAAAAATTACTCACAAAAAAAACTTACTACTTTTAGTGTTTCTCTTACTCACTAAATGAAGAGAACTAAGAGTTAATATTTTGTTTTGATTTTTGGATTATTTAAATGAAAGAAGGAAGGGGTTTATTTATAGTTGATGAGCCACCCCTTCCCTCACTTCCTTTCATATGGGACAAAGTTCCTTACAAAACTAACAATAGATAGTGAAATGCGGATAAGAGAAGTTAGAATGAGAGTGGATCTGTAGTGAAAATAAGTTAGAAATGGTGAGAAAATTTGAAAAAAAAAAGAATGAAAGAAGGAAAGAAGAAGAGCCGCAACTCGGTGAAGAAGAGGAAGAAGCTTGGGAGGGAGGATTGAAGTGGAAGACGTCGAAGAGGGATAAAGAATTTTTGGAGGGTTAACGTAAAAGGCTAAAGTAATCTTCAATTAGAATGGGTATTCTTATAATAGATAAAGATAATAGCTATTATGTGAATTTAAAAAATACGTAATCTATGTATTACTTATTCTATGTATAATTAGAAACTAAACACGGGTTTAATATTCTGTTAAGAATAGGAAGAGAAAATAATAGCTATTCTCTCAAACTAAACATCTCGTTAATGTTTTTACTTCACTATTATCGTTAAAAACTTAAAATACGACTGTTTCTTTTATTGATAATTAAATAAAATTTTAAACCAGGTAAAGATTACGTGTACCTTTAAGTTTAATTTTTAAGCGATTAATTGAAAAATTACTTGACTGTAACTCAGAAACTGTAAAATTATCGCGCCAATAAAAGGCGCGCCAGATGTTAAAATTTCAGAACTTTAAGAATCATGAACTCTTACTTTATATGCCAACAGCATATATAAACCATCAGGCTCTTGAATGCTTCCAGTCCAATCTAGAATCATCACGATCCTCTCCTCTCACTTGTCCTCTCTTCCGAGATCTACATCTTCTCTCTCGGTCGTCTAGTCTCCGACTGTATATCACTGGCGATCTCCGATGAGGTTCGTTCCGTTATATTGTTTTCAGTGTAAGATTGAAGTTACAAACAAACTCTGTTCTTTGTTTGATTAACAATCATTATAACTTATCGTAAAACTTATACATTCTGTTGCGTGAAATATACCTAGCAATAGTCGGTGACATCTTTGATATTAGATATGCACAACAAATTATGGATCAAGGTTAAACAGCAAAGCTAGTATTCTGGAGTTGAAATGATTTTTTTTTCTTTCTATAATTCTTTTAGAGTGAGTTTTCTTAGTTTTTGAATTAATTTTAGTTCTGGTTTGCATTGTTATTCAGATCTCATAAATTTTTTGATCAAGAGCATATTTGATTTGAACTGTGTGGTTTTAAGTCTCTGTTGATTGTTTGATTTACATATTCGTAGTGTGATTGTTTGTTTTACAGGTTTTCAAACTTCATAAGTGCATAGACCAAAGCTTCCTCCCGAAGGTGCATTTTTCTGGAGCACACTCAAGTTGTTTGCTGTTTCGAAATCGTTTACGTATACTGGAATTCTTTTACGCTTTATCATGATTTAAGGAGAATTCAAACATAAGGATGCAGATCTGAAAAATGTAAAATAAAATTTCTGGAAGTGTTTTCAAGTCTGAAAGTGGAATTTCTAAGTGGCATAATTGGAAACTGAATGAATTGAATACAGTTTTGAACCTTTATTTTCGTTTAATCGATTTATTAGGTCATATAATCCAAATTCGGTTTCTATCTTTTTAGTGAAGTCATATGATGTTCTGTATCTTAATACTACAAAGGATTGGTCCAAGGCATTACGGATCTCTCATAGGTCGGTTCATTTGAAGGGAAATTTGTTCAAATTTGAGATACGTACTCGAGGTGAACTAAATACAGACGTAGTTAACGAAGATTGGCTTTATTGCTCTAGGAAAGGGCAACCTCGAAGTCCAAATCGTCCTCACTTTGATTTGGTAAGGTATTTCTCATGAGTGACTCTTAAGTCATCTTTGGTCCTTGTACTAATTGCGTATATCTTGGCTTGGACTAAGTATATGTCTCTACTCTTGTTCCTCGTTTGGACTAATGTATAACTATAGTAGACTTTTTTTCATATGGTTTTCATTTTTATATGCTTGAAGATTTCCTTTTCTAAATTTCCTTTTCTTGACTAACCAGATTAGAGTCCTGAGTTCCCTTACTGAAATGGGGATGATAATTTTGATTCCGTTTGTCTAAAGCCATTACATTAAATTTCAATTGGTTAAACTTTATATTAAATTTAAATTTAAAAGCATAGATTTAAATAAAATAATATTATTTTATTTAAAATTTGAAAAATAATATTTTAATTTGATCAAATTTGAATTGTTTAATTCTAAAGAAAATTGAAACAAATTTGGTCAACTAATTGACATCCCTAATCAAAAATTATATTGGGATAGTTGGTTTTACTGTTGGATGAATGTTTGTGATCGCATTGATTCATAGTCGCTGATTGTTATTTAGTGGTTAGTTCTTGTTTGTGTGTGGCATCTTTTCATGTTATATTGATGTGTTATCACACAGGCAACAGAAACTCGAGTGTAAGTTCCTTATAGCATGAGCTGAATGCATCATTTGGCCATTAACTCAGGTACAGGTACAGGTACATGTACATTCCATCGAATAACAAGGGAACACGTGCTCTTACGTTTTGATGCATGAAAATATGAAATTGTAGTAAGAAATGCAAAAGTATGCCGATATTTGGGTTAAACTTGGAAACTTGTTAACTTTCAGCTGACATTGAAGTCTTCTGTTGAGTTAATTATGGCTGTTGCTTTTTCGTAATCTAGGAAAATAAAAATCTCAAACAAAAACTTTTTAATTTAATAATATATTCACGTACACTTGTTTCATAATGAATGAACATCTTAGTAGAAAATTTGAGTTTAATTATTATCTGTATTTTCGACAATTTAAAAAATATTAAATCATCAAATAACTATTCTAGTTCATTACTAGAAATGTCTTGCTTTTTAATAATTTGTTTTGGAGTTTTGTCATAATTAAAGGGTTATGATAATATTATTTATTTTTAATAATGAAATTTTGTTTTTATCGAAATAGTGAGTTTAATTCAAAATTTTGTTTTGCTTCTAAGTCTAGTTAATATTGGATTGAGCATTGGACTGGATAATTTCAATTTTGAGTAAATTTGTTGATGTTTACACTGATCCATTAAAAACTTGTTTCAATTGAGCTGCAACGTCGTGGCTTTAATATGGATACAAAATTGCAGTGTTGGGTCTCTAGGTCATATTTTAAGAACGAAAGTAGACGGGTAGGACGTGAATTAACTTCTAGGCAAACTTTATGGCTTAATAACTCCTATCTGAGTTGGCTGTCGAATTAGCAATGGAAAAACAGGTCACTGCTCAGGTATAAAATTAGTACACTTAACTGATATTTATTAATATTGTGAATTGTTAAGTAGGCAATATGCTTTATCATTTGTAGTCTAACTACACCATAGTCCAAGTTAAAAATTTAAAGGTTTGCGAGTTAATAGTAAACTTAATAGATCAAAATTTGTAGTAACTTTGAAATGTAATCCATCAATGCATAACTTTTGGATATGGCTATAAGTTTGCAATTTTATATTATATGTGAAATGAAACATTCTTTCCTAATATTATTCTCATTTTAGATTGTTTTCAGAGTTCTCATTTTATTTGAATAGAAGCGATTTACTCAAATTAGATATCTTAAAGTAATTTTAAGAATTATGATAAATGCAGACTGCTTTTACCAAATGTGAAATGTTTGATGTTGTATTAATAGGAGTATTTTGTTAAGAATGAACATGAAGAAAACCTTAATATATTTAAGAAATTTGAGTTTTATTATTTTAATCTCTCATGTAATACTAATGTTTTAAAAACTGGATTGAATATTGAATCAATCAAAGAAAATGTTTAAGGATTTTATTATTGAAATATACTGTAAAATAAAATATATTATTGAAATAAAATGCATTAATAATGCCAATTAGTATATAATAAGCTAATAATAAATTTAATAATTGACTTTAAAAGTTGAAATATTTCTTTAACAAAAAGGATTTTAACTTTATTATAATTTTTTAAATATCTTTTAAACTTATTTTTTATAATTAAATGTTATTTTTAATATATTCTTAAATTATTTTAAGTAAAATTACTTATATACTAATTACTAATTCAATTTATTAACAAATTCATGATAAAAATTATAATTAATTTTGAATGATAATAGTTTAAAATTTTTCAATAAAATATAAGGAGATAAATAAAGAACTTAAAATTTAACAAACAAAATTTATTAGAGATTAAATAAATTTAGTATTTTTTAAGGATAAAAATAGTAATTCATTTTTAACAACAATAATTTAAAACAAATATGTTAAGTAAAAAATAAAGAGATTAATAAAAAATATAAATTTTGAAAAATGATTTATTAGTTAGATTGTGTTAGAGATTTGAAAAGAAAAAAATCATTAAAAATTCAAAATATTTTATGAAATATACCCATTAAAAATCTCAACATTTTTACGCTGTTAGATTCTGTCAAAATTCAAAACTAGAAGATTGATAATAACAAGAAAGTACAAGGGTTAGTATGCAAAAGGTGCCTTAACTTTCAAAAAGAAAGAAACTTGCTATTGGTGGTTAGTTTCAAACGTTTAAAAAGATCGATTTAGTAATAACTCAGCCATTTTTCTAACCACGTGAGATCCACACTAGTAGCAAGTTTTTATAAGCCAAGGCACGTTTTATACGCCAACCCATGAGCCTTTTTGTTATTATTAATTTTTAGTTTTGAGTTTTGATAAAATTCAGCATTGTTGTAAGAAAAGATGAGACTTTTAAATTTTCTGAATTTTAGGGGTATATTTCATAAATATTCTGAATTTTTAAATTTTTTAAGGCTTTGCCACAATGTAACTAATAAACTATATTTTTCACAATTTATATTCTTTATTTCTATTTATATTTTTATTAAAACATTTTGTTTTAAATTATTATTGTTAAAAAGGAAATATTATTTTTATCCTTAGAAAACTAAATTCGTTTAATCTCACTAATAAATTATATTTATCAATATTTAGGTTGTTTATTTATGCTCTTATATTTTAATTGAAAATTTTAAATTATTATTGTTAAAAATTAATTAATATTATTATTATTAATTTGTTTAATAAATTGAATTATTAATTAGTATATACAAGTAATATTGTTTAAGATAATTTACATTATAAAGTAACATTTAAATTATAAAGAAGTATTTTTAAAAAACATTAAAAAAGAATTTAAAATAAAGTTAGAGTTCTTTTTATTAATTTTATGTAAACATACTTTAACTTTGACGGGTTTTTAACTAAATAATAATACAAAATATAATTTTACTTTTACTATTATTTCAAAATTTATATTAGATTCAATTTTAATTTAAGTTATTAGATTTATTATATATTAATAGACATTATTAATATGTTTTATTTCAATAAATTGTTTTATTTTATACCATATTTTCATATTATATATATATATTGTTATTTTTATTTTTATTTCTATTTATTGATGTGTATATCATTCTTATATTGTTTCATTCGTATGTAGATCTATTAGAAACAACCTTTATATTATATAAAAGTAAGGCTTTATACTATCAAACCTTCTTGGATTTCTCTTTATTAGGAGATTTTAAACTAGATATGATAATGACTATATTTTTTCTTATTTTTGTTTAATAATAATTGAACTTTAAATTTTAAATTTTTTCTTTGGTCAATTTAATGTCTGATTCAATTTTAAAAACGTTGCCTCTTCACCATATGTCCAAATTTTGTGCTTATTTTTTATTATGGTCTGAAATTACTTACATTAAATACAAAATTCTCTTATACAATGAAAAATGTTGTAATACAATAAAGCCCTAAATTAATTACAACTGCTTTTAACTTAAAGCTCATATAAAATCAAAATATTTTATTTCTTATAATTACAGAATTTAAGCTACAAAAATTTTAAATGAATCCACATTTAACTTTATTGGTTAAAACTTAATCCTGCTTCGCTATAATTTTATAAATGTTATTGTAAAGATTTATTAACTTAATTTCGATAAATCAAATTTAGTTTTTATTTGTTAAATTTTAATTTAATTTCATATAATTTTATGTATTTACTTTAATGAAAATGCAGTTGAAATATCAAGCTTTAATCTAATTTCTTTATAATGAATCCGCTTTAAATTTAACCATTCGGTGTAGGTAAATCTGCAAATTATGTACGATTCTAACATTTTATAAAATTGAAAAGCAACTTTAATCAGATCCAAGCGAATTTAAACCAGGTAAGAAAGAGGCCTATTATAAACGAAACGTTAGTAGTTTATTGAGCAAGTCCAGGCATAAAACCAAAATGTTCATGGATCACCATATCAACAAGTTAAAAGTTTTTGCCAATCAAGTAATCAACAGATATGCATAATCATTGATAGCAATACTTGTAAAACATATGGAACTTTGTACTGTCTTCAAGATAATAATTGTTCTCAAAAAGATTTTGAAAGATTATTTGATGTCACTTGAGTCGAATATTTTTCAAGCATTGTGAAAAGTGAATTTTAATAGGAAAAATTTTGAAGGTTACCACTTTATGATTAGTAGTGACTATTATTACTATTATTATTATTAAAAAAGAAATTTATAAACTAAAAATTTTGTTAGTAAAAATAATCACTAATAATCTATAATTCATGAATAAATGAAGACACTAATTAATTACCTGATTTCCGTAATTAAAAGGTTTTTCGCTTTATACGATGGGCTTCCGATAAAGTCCCCTCGTGTTATGCACAGCCTACCAGTTTCAAAGAAGACGATATGGACATAGTTGAACGTACTTGAACATTTTATCCTTTTCTGCGTGTTGAGAACCTCGTATAAAACAAAAAGGTGCAAGAGAAGAGGTTGTGTGGTTTCCGATATATTAAAAGAACAAAAGATTTACCGTTTTGAAGGACGACAGAATAGTGGGGAGCTGACGGCTTAAAACCCAGTTGATTCAACAAGTGAGGAATATGAAGCGTTTTCGTCGTTCGCATTTGGCCTCGCTCCGTTACCTTTGTCAGGTACTTTTTCAGGCATTGGTGTCTGCTCTAGAGCAGCAATCTCATACAACTCTAACCTCTGGTGTTTAGTACCTTCCAAATCAGCGTCCCAGCAAGTGTCTGAAATCAATTCCAAGGCCTTCTCTATCTTGGCTTCTGAGACCAGATGTCCGTTTTGCAACAGAACAAGATAAACTTGTTCGGCAGCAGCTTTCCTAATCTGCGATTAATAACGAGAAAACGGAGCAAGTCATTCACTTGAGGTGTCCCTTAAATTCACAGACGTTGTTAGTGAACACAAACCTTGGGATATCGATGGCTGAGGAGAGTCAAAAGATGTGCAAAGGCCCTAGCATTTATGGGTTCCGATATCAAAGCAATATATCCAAGTATGGCGATGCCACCGTACAGCTTTGAGAAGTCCTTCGAACCCTTTAATTCAACACCCAGAGAATCCAAAACACCAACACAAAAAACCGATGTATGCTCCTGGAGCATAAAAGTAAAGAGCTATGAGAATTGATAAGAGTTTAGGTGAATCGACGAAAGTAAATGAAATGTAGATGGTCGACCAACCTCCATATTCAAGAATATCTTCTTGCTGAAGAGAATCTCTATTGTCTGAAATGCAGAAAAGTCTATGTCAAGAAATGAAACCTCAACGTAGATAAAGTAAAGTCGCGTCAAATTGATTGGAAAGTAATCCAGAACTAAGCATGAATGTTAAAGTAAGTATAAGTCTAGTCCACGTCGGACTAGGTGGAATGAAAACGCTGCCCTTCATTTAACCTTTTCTGGGACCTTATACTAAAATGTTCCATATACATCACCGCTGGTACTAACAGATGATATTAAATCGTACCAATAACTCGGTCCTGATAAAATGCAATTACTTAGGCTTCCAAGCAACTCTCCTGCAAATTTACGATCAATTTCATCTAGACGTAAAGGCGAACGCCATTACCTTCAATGTGGGTATAATCACTCTGTCGCATCTCTTATAATCTTGTAGAATCCAAAGCATGTCAGTAGATAGCACGTGTTCTCGTGACCTTCTCTCTTTGGGATCCGATGTTTCACTTGCTTGAAGATAATCCAACAACGCTGTGACTGATGCCCTCCTCAAAGAATCTTGTAAGCCACCGATTGAAATAACTAGTCCTGACACCACCATTCTGCTATAACAACTAAATTGGAGCAGTTGTACAAAGCGATGATACGTAATTGTAGGTACCTGCAAGCAAAACCAGAACAGCACAGCACCTTCACCAAACAAGTCAAAAGTTGCAACTAAAAACTGAAGAAGAGATCAACTCATGCATATACTCACACCCCAGTTGATATTTGGATCGTTAGGAATAATGTCTTCTAACTTTGCCCTGAAAGGTATGTATCGGACAGATGCTTTCTTGTTGTACAAAATCCTCTGAAGAATTTTAGCTGCAGTTTCTCTTAACTTGTCCATTTTCTCTACAGCCTGCTTAATAATTCCCCCAATCACTCTGGTTGCCAGATTTGCGTCAAAAAGATGGTCCATCTCATTGTTCTCGACCATATCAACGTGAACTCCATCTAATTTTCTAGTTGAATCCATGACACAAAGCATGTATGAACATTTCTCAAGGCCTTCCATAGCAGCCTCTCGAACCCAAGAACCCACATCACCTCTATTATCAACTGAATAATCATCAAGAGCTTTAATTAAACTTGTCATCACTTCACTCTTGATGTGAAAATAAAGAGCCATGTGATCCTCTCCGAAGTTCCCATCTTTTTTTGCTGATGTTAATGTCTCACAAACTGAAATGAGTCCTTTGACAGCATTCGTTCGTGCTTCTGCATCTCTGTCATCGGGATTATCCTGTGAATTATTGAGATTCCATTCTTTTTTCAGTTACATTTCTTAAGACTTAGTATTTATAACAACCAACAGCTTCAAGCACCGTTACCTCAATTGCGCAAGAGCTACAAAGCTTTAAAAGCACATCTTTCCACCTGTCAGCCAAAAATTCGTATGGCAAGACACCTAGTGCTAATGCTGATCCTCTTCTCACAGCAACATTTTTATCATTCAGCTGGTCCAGGTACTTGGACATTATATTACCACTGCGTTCAGTTGCGACAAGATATGTTGGAACGAAGTGCTTTAGTGCTTTGACAGCCGCATTCTGCATAAATTGCATTCACAATTAACCCAAGATATAAAATTCCCTGTAGAATTTTTGAGAGACCTTCTTTGACCCTTTTTTATATTTTTTTATTTCAATTCTCATAGCTTAAAATACTACTCATCTTTTAAATATTGTTTAACTATCAAAATAATTTTTTCGTTGTATTCAAGTTTCTATTCATTCATAACTTAAAACGATCCCATATGAAAAATTAAGAATTTTATATATTATGAATAATAAATAAATAGACAATAAACAAATAAAACTGAAAAATTTGTGTGATAACTATAGCTAAATAATATTATAAGTTATAATTCTTAAATATAAAATTTGAAATGAAAAAAGTTAAATTACAAAAGATCCCAATATAAAAAATTAATGAATGAAGCAAGTACCTGTATTTGAGAATTAGGGTGCCTTAAATTTTCATTAAGCGTATCAAGCAAGCCCCTTTTCGTCTTTTCTGGCAATGTCAATTTAGATAATGAGATGCATTCCAAGAATCTAGAAACAGCAGAACGCATTATCTCTCCACCCTTCCCACGATAAAGACGTGCTTTCTCAATGGCAGGAACTACACCAGCAACATGTTTTTGTGCATCTGCAAGCACAAGAGAAATAAGATTGTAACATCTTTCCTGAAACCTTCAACCAGAACCAGGGATGAGATTATGGCTTGGCTTGATAAATAAATTCAGTGGAAGTACTGATTTCCACATTTTTGTTTCGGATGTTAAGTATAAGAATCTATTTACAATTGTCAAACAAGATTGTTTCTAAATTCATGAATGAGCACAAAAAACTAAAGTTCTAACGGCATTACTGTAAAACTGAAGCATAAACAGGAAATGAGGGTACCAACCAGTGTCGAGACTGTGATCACATTGATGTAGCGCCAAAACAACTTCACCCACTGCTAAGGTTGCACCATGTCGTGTGCATAGATCAGGTGAAAGAGTCAATGGGATTAACTTATCGACAACATTAGTTGCAAAATATTTTGGATCATATGTAACAAGAGCAGAAAGTGCATCTGCAGAAAGTTCTCTCAAACCTTTATCCTGAATACATCAGCCACAACTTAGTAACCTGTCAGAGAACTTCATGCTAATTCCATTTAACAGAAAACAGCAAACTTAACCTAAAAAATTCTGCTATATGCTTACTAAAATAACAAGTCGAAACAATTAAATGAAACAGTACATGGCAGAACCATTAGCTAACTTCCTCCTATCCCCCCAATCCCTCGAAATGCACAAGCTATTGCACAATTTTCGTTATCCAACTTATCACAGAATGCAAATGTCACAGATGGGCTGTGAATCTACGTACACATGGATATAGAAGCCATAAAATTTAACATAGTATAGCATACCCAGTGACAAATTTTATTATGCAGCAGTTCTTCTGTAAATGGATATATGTAGCCTTCATACTGGGCGATACAGACAGCAACGTGAAGATAAGAGTTTCCTCGTGAAGAAAGTGAAAAATAATCAGCAGTATTCACAATGTCAATGCCATGTGGATAATTCCCTTGCCTTCCAACATTCTCCTGAAAAGCGGCAGCAGCTGCCCTTCTGCAGTTCACCTAAGCAACATATATGATGAGTTTGGAAATGTTAACAAGATCAAAGAAAAAAATCCAGAAAATAATTGAGAAGAAACAAACAGTCTTGAAAAGATATATCACTACCTCACGGTCATAGCAAGCAACTGTCAATAGGTGTGGAGCAAGCTTTTCCAATATCTTTCTCATATCAGTATGATTATAAGCACGACCAAAAGCCCAGCAAACATATGCAGCAGCATCACGTACATGAGACCCAACACTATGAGGGCCTCTTCGAACATCATAATGCAGTGCCTATTAAGGCAAAATCACCCAGATCAGTACCAAAATTTTATCAAAGAAGGAACCAACTAAGCATCTAGCAGATATGTTCAAGCACAAAATCACCTGGCATGAAAAAATTTAAATTCATAGTCAATCTCACAACCTTTACAATATAAAGTACAACTTTTGGAAGACTGGTAGGCAATAGCAACCCTCTACGCGCTAGTTCTGCCAATGCTAAGCAACCTCCATGCCATGAGCCATCACCCTAGCAAATTATGGCATTTCAATATGGCTCTTCTAGACCCAAAATTCGGTGGACAAAGACAAAAAATGAAGGAGAACTTAAAGAGAGCAACAACAAAGCTTACTTCCCCAGGTGAAAACAACTCCAAAATAGATGACAAAACCTCTTCTGACAGAGCAGAGGTTAAACGTGAAGTTATGCGGCCTATGCCTTTCGCAGCAGACCAACGCACAACAGTATCCTGCATTCCAATTAGATCAAATTTAGAACAGCCATAAAAGTTCAATCCAAGTATAAATAAGCTAATATATAAATTTCCATCGTGAGAGGCCTGATAGGCTTATCATAAGATGTATATCAGTGATGTAGATGAATATTCAGATAGTTTCAAGAACAAATCAGGGATCATTATGGAATACCCCAAACATGAAGACAAAAGATAGAAGTTCCAATATAACAGGACTGTTAGACATACCGTATCTCTCAATCCAGAAAGCAAAATCTCAATAATTTCTTCTACATTTTCTGGAACAACCATATCTTCATGTTGAGGACAGGTTGCACTATCGTCTTGTTCGGAATCAGTACTCACACTTTGATTGACTGGGTAAGTCCTTTTAGATGTATCTGGGGCAAAATTCTCTCCTAGTGAGTTCATTCTCCCCTATAGAAAAGGCAAGAGAATTCCATGAGATGGTGCTTAGTTTTACATGGCACAAAATGCACATTAGAAATCTTTCTGTACTAACCACATAACGCCAGGTCGTTGAACGATGAGGAAGACAAGTAAGTCCTATTCGCTGAGTTAACTTCACTATATACTTACGCAGCAAAGGACTACGAGCTGCAGTGCCAGATTTCACCAATGATGACACATCCGTCCAAACAGTAGGAACCGCATCCACTAATGATTTTCGACTGCCAGTCTGTATGACAAATTGTATGCGAAAAATCTATCAGCTAAAGAGGGAAAGAGGAAACTATGGCAACGAAATTGTCAATGTAGTAAACAATTTTGAATATATAACCACAAATGGTATGTAAAGCATTTATCTGTCTTTAGTTAAAACCATTCAATATCAACCAACGTCTTCAAAAGCAAACCTTAAAAATAGCAGCAAGTGCTTCCACAGCACCTAATACACGAAAGTGAGATACGGCATCATCTGTTCCACTAGATAATAATTCATGCGTCCACTCAACAAAGCTGTGAACAACACAACGTTAATAAAACTAAAGCAACAGAAAAATCGATAAAATAGTCAGTACAAGGTGACATTTCTATACAGAAAAAAGAAGTACTCAAACAAATATAACAAAGAACACGCTCGGTGAAAAAGACCTGGCGAAAACCAATGGCATGTCAGGACGTGTTAGGAGCCTCGATAGAAGTAATCCAGCTATAGTGCGCATAGGGCCGGCATTTGCAAGGTAGTCCTTGGAAAGCTTCAATATTCTCAAAACCAGGGGAGCTGGTTCAAGTCCTCCCAACGCATTTTCGTTTGCAATACTTGTATCAACAGACGAGATATCAAACGGGACTAAAACGAGAATAGAAAGCCACAGAAGAATAACACACTTCGCCTCCATCTCTCCCGTACTTTCCTGTCGCAATGACGTTGCCGAGACTGTGTCATGACATTTCTCCAAAAGAGAGACTGCTAGCTCTAGATCAGAAACTTGATGCGGAAAGAACTTGATAACCGCCTTGTATCCACAGACCGTGACCAGAGTATAAATGATAATGCATATAGGCTTGATCACTTTGAGAATTTCATCTGAAGCCTCACCTAATGTGATTGTTTTACTGCGTACAATTGACATCAGAGGAGAGATTATGCTCTCCAAGTAAGGCTCCAGTAGTTCTCCTTCTTGTTGATATTTGTCTAGCTGCGAACAATATCATAACAAAAATTTAAATCTCAAAGTAACTTTGCGAAAACGGTAAACAAAAGAATGATCAACAAAAAAAATATTGATTGCATCGTTAGATAACAATATAAAGCGAGTCTTATTCAACATCGTAATTGAAGCTAGAAAATCAAGTCCATCTGCTAAATTCTAACTTGCTATGTCATTTCAAAAGCAAACACTAAACTAGAACCGATATTTCAATTCAATGATCCAGTGTACTGAGTAAGGAAACGAAGTTCAGAGAGAAAAGTACAATCGATCTGATCTTGTGAACTGTAGCAGAATCGGCGACGCCGTCATTTGAAACGATGTCGTCAAGAAGTGACTTCACGAGCTTCCATTCTTGCAAGAAATAGCGCAGTAGAATCGCCTCCTTAGACTCGTGCTCGTCGCCGTCTCCCATAACCGCTGCTTCCTCCTCTGTCATCGGCATTTCCGCTTCTCTTTGCGCGATTTCTATCACTGCGGTTTTTGATTTAGTTAAATGAAAAATTGAAATATCTGAAGAAATATTTCTAGGTTTCAAGGGGGGAAAAAAACTAAATGAACAGGTCGCCATATGAAACAAAAAATGGGCTTCCGTTGCCGGGACTTGAACCCGGGTCTTTCGGGTGAGAGCCGAATATCCTGACCAACTAGACTACAACGGAATGATAATAGGCCTTGTCCTCCTTTAATTTAATTAATCTCATTCACACAAAAAGCCAAACTTAAAATAATATTAAAAAAGATTTTCTTTTTCCATCGAAATATTTAAAGTTTAATTAAAAATTAATTAATTTATTTTAGTTTATAAAATTTTTTTGTTGGCAAAAAATAGTTGATTAATTAATAAATTAATTAATTTTTAACAACAATAGTTATTAAAGTAAATAAAATCAAAAATTAAATAATTCAAAATTTTAATAATTGAACAGGTCAAATTGGTTGAATTTTTTTAATCACTAATTTTAGATCATTTAAAAACGCAAATCTAAAAAAAAAGGTTTCAGACTAAGGGGGCGTTTGGTTTGAGGATTTGTGAACGAATGAATGAAATAATTGTAAAAAGTAGTGTTTGCTTTGGGGTTTTCAATTCCAAGGGAATTGATTCATTCCATTAAATTTGGGAATCCACTAAACCTTCAAAGGGGGTGAGTATCAAGTTTTCATTCCCTTCTAGTGGTTATTATTTATACCCCTCCCTCACATGATCAATTTTTATTCTTAATTATATTATTAAACTCATAATAATAATAATAATAATAATAATAATAATAATAATTTTATTGTTATTT
>JANVCL010000009.1:24317505-24334125 GCA_026546855.1 Erythroxylum incrassatum | reverse complement strand
AATTTTATTATACGAAATTAATTATCTTTTATTATTATTATTATTAATTTTATTATACAAAATTAATTATCTTATTATTATTATTAATAACAGCAACAACAATATTATTGATATTAATACAAAAACCCAAGTTACAAACCAAACATCATTTTTATACCTATTCTTATTCTCATTCCCATTCCCATTCTCTTCTACTATTATACCCATACATATTCTCAAACCCGTGCTCAAACCAAACGCTCCGTAAATCAATTCAAGTGTACCTAAACCCAAAATCTTTTTTTAAGCTCAAGTTTGATCAAATAAATTCTATCACGTTAACTTCAATTCGGGTTAGACCAAGTCCCACTATTTTTGCCAAGTACGATAAACTAAAAATTAATATTTTACATATTAATTGTAAAAAATAAAAAGTTATGAAGAAAAATGATTATAATATATAGTTCTCCTAAATTGTGAATTACCTCGATAAGAAAATGAATTCAAGTCCTAAATCCACGGTGTACTTAGAGCGTACATTTTCTAAAGCTTGTGTGATGGATGGCATTTAGCGGGTTCCTTGCCTAAAATGTATGTATAAGAATAACAAAATTTTATAGTGTTAAAATTTAAGAATAATTTTTTAATATTAATTTTTTTTAATTAAATAACAGAGGGCTCCAGTCCATGTCACCGTTTTAAGCCAAGTTACATAAATGACCAACTGGTCTCTGCATTTCAACCATGTGATTCATCTACTCACACGTTTAAACATAACGATTTCATTCCACTACATCAAGAAGTTTACCCTCTCAGAAGTTGTAAGGCTACTAGCTCCTTAGTCCTTAGGCTTTTGGTTGGAGACACTACTACATCGATAGCTCGAAGCTTATCGATGAAACAAGGCAAATGCTTTGCTAATGTTCTGACCGCACGTTTCACTGATCTCTAAAACATAGACATCTGCTTAAACGTGATACGAATACCCATTAACATACTATAGGGAAAGGCGACTGTATTGAACACGTCCGATAAACAACAGAATAAAGATCGTGGAATCACTCAGCAACCTTAACCCCTGACAGGTAAACGCGGCTCTGAATTACCGTGCCGCCTATCCAAAAACCAGGCATTACCATTAGCCCAACCTTTGGTTTCTCATCACTTCCATCCAAGATCAAGTTTTTTACAATACTTTCCATGTAAACCTCTGAGAATTCATTACCTCTCTTGACCTGAAAGATCTTGACATTGGGATCAAATGAATAAGCCAGCAAGTGCAGAAGCCAAATCGACTTTGCCAATTTTAAGAAAGCCTGGTAAAAAGGGGTCCTTGGGTGACCGCCCCCGGTTATGTAGTTTCGCTGATCAAGATTGCCAAAGAAAGAGGCTTCCATCTTTGGGTGGACAACAACCAAGTACTTGCTGCCACAAAATTTCCCGAAAGTGGAATCTGAGTTCTGACCTAGCATATCCAGAGGATCCATCTCTCTTAGGACAAGAAATTGGTGGAAGAAACCCTCTCTGGATATGGTCATATTGTCTGATTCAATACCAAAGCTGTCTTGCTGAAACCCACTGAACATTCTTTGACATATATGAGACTCGAAAGCATACTTCTTGTGAGCTCTCTTTGTATATACAACATTGGGCTCGATTGAATCAGCAGCAGCATCAAGGTCCCATCCAGCTGCTTTCATCATATTGATCAGTGGCTTAGAGAAATCGTGAATGGCTTTGAAAGCAGCTTCTACCGCAGAGATGAATAACTCTGGGGTTAAGTCTACAGGAATGAACCCATTCTCATCTCCAGAACCTTCCGAATCCTTGGTTGACAAGCCTCTAAGCTTAAGATTCTTCTCCAATTTGGTCCGCTTCTGGTTTGCATCCTCAATCTGTTGTTGCAACTGGAGAATTTCAGAATCTTTATTCTGAATTTCAGACTGAAATTTCTTAACCATCACCTCATAAGTTTTCAGCAAGCTCTGCTGCTCCTGGATCTCTGCAGCTAAACGAGAGTCCTGCGGAGACGCACATGTAGGCTTGGGATAGTTTTCTCGGTAAAGGTGCTTGAGATCAGATAAGCTCTTCAACTCAGAAATCACTAGTCTGTCAGCAGCCTGGATTCTTTCAGGATCATAGGGATTGTGACCAGTTTGAAGCTGAATGTAAGCAGATTTCAGGGAAGATATATTAGTAAATATCTTGGCTATCAGGGCTTCCACAGCTTCCGGATTTTGATTCATCAAATCTTCCATTGGTTGAGGGTGGACCTTTTGGCTGTTGCTCTCACGGAGTTGATTATCTTTGAGCCCAGTGGGTAGCATAGCTACTACCAATGGCCGGGATAGGCAGCAAGAAAATCTTCAGCAGAAAAGCTTAATCGATACAATCTGCAAGCTTCCAAACAAATGTTAACTATCATATGGGGTACTAGCACGATGAACATAGAAAACTCGTGCAGTTTCCTGCAATGCATCAGGCATGCCAAATAGATAATAACATTCTATAATACATGATTACAGACTAGTAACCTAGCATCCCTAAGACTCCTACCTTATACAACTCATCTCCTCAACATTTCAGCAAAACACAATAACTTTCTTCAAAGTCAACCAATTTGCAAATCAATAATTTAGGCTGACAAAGTTGAAAACCTTTTTCCAAGTCAAACAATGTGCAAATCAATAAATCTAGGTTGATCAAGTAACTCAACGATTAAACACGCATGTCACAAACTCAAGATCAAACTAATCGTGTTAAAACAATGAGAAGAAAGCTTCAGCTCTGACTGCTTACCTGCGAAGATCACCAAACGCTCCCGGAAAATATCCAACAAACATAATAATCCCTTCACCAGAAACAAGAAACACTAAGAATCAGGGTTACACACGCTAACTTTCTATTCAAATCCACGTTGGTATACTCTCTTAACTAACACAGACACAGTCAGTCACTCACATTTCTCAAATGTGACCTATGGAACTTCTCCCACATAGGACAAAAACCCAGAATGATTAGAATGCCAAACACTAAGTAACATACCAAATAAATCCACATTCTAAAAGCTAGTGGGCAAATCAAACTAATCAAGAGAAAAAAAAAAGTTGTCTCATTTACGAAAAACTCCAAGAAAAAGGGTAAAATGAACAAAGCAGAGCCCACTTCAAACTGCATTGTTTCATCTTCCAGTTTTTGTGTGAGAAGATCTAAGAAAGCAGCGTATTATAAAACGTCAAACCTCTGGATTACCATTTTCAGACGAATCAATAGATTAGTTCGGCTTTAAAATTCGAAAAAAATTGGGTGATTTAACATTGATTCAAAAAGACCTTACCAAGTCGAAGAAGCACGAAATCGATGAAGATGGAATAAACTGAAGAAAGGCAACGAATACCAGAGTTTGGTGAAGCTCTAGTTTAGTCCCTACAAAAGCAGGCCCTAACTTGGGAACAGTCCTTTGTTGTTGTTGGCTTGTTTGTTTCTCGTATACTCATTCCTTGCTCGTCTTTTGTTTTGCGCCTTTTCATTTTAGCTATTTCTTTCCTCGCTTCTTTTCAAATTGTTCCTCCTATTTTTTTTCTTTTTTGTTATAATTAGTTTAATACATACAGAATTTATTAACCACTTAAAATTATACATAAAAGGATAAAAAATAAAGGTAATATAAAATATATAATTTTAACTTTATCTCTGATTTCGATATTAATTTTAAACTCTAAACGATCACGAATCTCCTCATATTTTTATGAAAGTGTTTTTCGACATAGGTCTTTTACAGTTTTCTTAATACGTAAGCTTTCTTAACGGGTCAAAAAATCCTTATGTTTATAATTGATACGAATAACTGCAGAAAACTTTAACTTTTATATAGCTTTTACATCGAATTTTTCCGCCACAAAGCTAATATGGGTTTGGTCCACATTAATTGAAATTTATTTTTCACCTCGACTTTGACTCATTGATTTAGATTATTTATTGAGTTACTTTATTATTTTTATCTGGATTAAATTATGCAACTTAACCGATAATTTATTTAAAAAATTAATTCATATAATTAATAATTATCCAACTTTATGAGAAGTGACAAAATTGTTCAACAAATAAAAATTACAATTATAACTAAATTAATTGTATTAAACGAAAGAAAAAAAGGTAACTTGACAGAAGTTAAAAAATATTAATAAAGTATTAAGAATTTTAACCATATATTGTCTTATTAATTCTTACTGTTAAAGTTTTTTTATATGAATTGTATCTTAAAAATAATAAATTATTCAAATAAACAGTTGTCAGGAATTGAATGGACAAAATGATGAATAGATTCTTGTAATTTGCTAAGATGGACAGATAGGTTCGAAGCTAAAACGCGTTCGTTGATCCCATACCGTACAGATGTGGAAACAGACGAGCGAAGAGCTAGCATAAGAGAGAGGCCCATTCCAACGTTCAAACATACTTACCTGGACGGGGTCAATGGACGATCATGAAGGTTCATGGCCTAGAGCAGTGACCTCCATTGCACTTCGGAGGGGTGCTGGTCTAAGGTCTTCCCAATGTGGAAGAGCCTACGTCATAATTTGTGGTAGAGGGGGCCTGCGTTCGCGCGGCCCCTGCCAATTTATAATCAAACATATGGATCTTATCTATACTATTTTAGTGATGATTATTAAGATGATTATTTTAGTTTGTTAATTAAATTTCAATTGATATTAAAGAATATTTTAATTATTATATCTAAAATCATATTACTTGTATTTTAATGATTATTAAATTTCTTATTAAATCAGTAAGAAAAAAAATGAACTAATAAAAATTAATAATTAAACTAATAAGATAAAGATTTTAAAATTAAAAGTTTAATCAATATTGTATTTATTTTAAATTAACTAATTAATTATTGAATAAATTTACAGGTGCTTTCGCATTAAGGCAAATGCATAGTTATCTAAGTATTTTTATTACAATGAGCTTAAGCTCCTCATCTTCCAATGAGATGAATAATTGGAGGCAGGAGACACCTATACAATGATTTTGTTTAATGTTATAGTTGACAAAGGTATAGCTATAGCAGGAGGCCTAGAACACTGAAATTATGCATCAACGTCGGGGCCAGGATAAGCTGGTAAGCTCATTATTCGCTTGTCCAAGACCGGTCCTCCAACTGTAAAATGGTACAGACTCTGAAAGTTTGATCCCTTGAGTCCAAGAAGTTCATGCACTGTTCCCAAAAAGAACAAAAACAATTTTAACGTGTCAATAAAGCATTGAAATAAGCAAAGAGATGGTCTTATAATCAAAGACATTTTGTAATTTGGAATTAAGTAGCAATGAGGTAGTTCAGTATGCTCAGAAAAGTGGTGTATAAGTAAGTGATAACAAGCTTTTTTAACTTAGACATGACAAGGTTTCTGATATGTGTGTGTAGTGTGTAGGATGGAAAGTTCTGTTAATAAACTTTATAAGTAATGAGCTAGCATCCTCAATCACTTTAAGCCTTGGTATATGTAGAATGCTATCCGTGAAGAACTTGAAGAATAAGAAGTATACCAGGATCATCGAAGAAACAACCGATTCCAGTAGCAGAAATGCCAATTGCGTGCGGTTCAAGATACAACACTTGGCCAAGAACACCAGTCTCCCAAAACAATCGGGGGTACATCCATACACCCTTCTGAAGCAAGGTAGGCTCAAGATGTGACACCATACCAAGGCTGAAGCAGCCATCGCTTGCAATATCCTGCATTTAAGTATAGAATTTTGTGATTTTCTTAAGCCACAATTCTTTTCAAATCTTCTCCTGAATCAATTAACACAGGCTCAAGCTACACTTGTACTAATTGATGAAGCATACCAATTAGAAAATCCAGAATTACTTCCTATCTGGGGAAACAATTATATATTTGCCAGAAATGAAGGGCTAAAACTCAAAAAGCAAATTACTTCAAGTTTAAGAGACTCAAATGCTTGAAACTATAGCTATATTTCCCTATCAATGCGAAAAAAGATGCTCAGTTGACCCCAACTAAAATGATTCCATATCACCAATTTAAGAATCAAAGTATCTATACCCTACTTCAAATTTCAGTAAGATACCAATTCTTGGCTTCAGCGGAGGACATAAAGCACATCCAGTGTTGTTTCTAAGTGTCACTTCCATTGTTTAGTCACATTTTAGAGTTTGTGAAATATGACTACAAATTGATCATTTCTCAGACAATCTCAGATCAAGTCTAAGAATAACGTATTAATGTCTGCAAAGATTATAACTAAGAAGCCATTGAAGCACCTGGTTGCACGAGAGCCGTTTCGCAATCTGTTGGCAGTCACCTCTAGCGAGTTCATAGAGCGGTAGATCAACAGGACACCCTTCTGGTTTCGCCCACTTAAACTCAGCCCTGGTGGCCTTCTTAAGCTGATCCAAATGATCTTCATTCCTCACCAAGAAATACAAACCATTAGGCAGTCCATTAACTCTATGCACAAACAACACAGCATGCACTTGTGCATCCCAAGAAAGGGCCCGAAATGGCATAGCTAATTGCCTCTTTTGCTTCACTCCATTTCCAGAACCAGAGGGCAGACAATGCAACAGAATCTGATAAAATGTCTCCCTCTCCATTCTTGTAACTCCATCCATGTCCACAGCACTCCTTCTCTTCCTCACAACGTGTCTGACTGATAATCCCTTGTATGACCTCTCACTACAAATTCCACTACCCTGAAATGGGTCAACCATAAATCTACAAGCTGGTGTTAATGGCTTCTTCACAGCCTCTGCAGTTCTGTAAATTATATCCCAACAGATATGCTCTTTGCTAAGCATATTTGGTTTTCCTTTCCAGTTCAAATTCTCAAACTCCATTATTGCAGAACTCAATTCCTCATAATTCACCGCAAAGTCATTAACCCCATTAGGAAAAACAAGAAGCGCGCAATCTGGATGCTCAAATTCAATCTCCGGCATCTTTCCCTTAACTGACCTAGATGGGATTCGAAAGCCCTGATAATTATAAACCCCCATGAGCCTCTCCAACTCTTCAAACCCTAACCCGTCAAGCAACTTCACGTCCCATCCAAGTCCTGCTGCGGCGATTGTAATCGCAGCAATCGCATGACCCACATCGTGATTGCAGTACCGAAACGCTCGTTCTCCATATTTCCACGCCTCGCGCCAGAAAATGGATGAAATTCCTACCAAAAACGAATTATCTGGGAAAAACTTGGGAAAAAACTCAGGCGAGACACTGGCTCTAAGCTCCAACGAATGCTCTTTCGGTGCATAATGCGCCACAAAAGCAGAATCAGATAGTGACCCGATTGGTGGAGCAATAAGGTAAGCCTCAGTCGGGTGTAGATTGCCGCTGCTCGGGTTGGCCCGAAGAGACCAAGTGGAGAACCCGGTAGTTTTCCAAGCAGAGAGAGCGAGAGAATCATAGAACAGCTGAGAAATCGTGGACTTAGAGATGAGCTTTGGAGGAGGAAGAGACTTGAAAAGAGAATGGTACAAAGGACCAAAACTAGGCGTGGATGGGCTATCGCTGTCTGTGGGGAGGTGTACAAGAGGGAGAGGTGGGGCAGAGACGTAACGGCGAAACGGGTTGGGTTGGTTTGCCCAGTCAAGGCCGTAAGGACCTCTGGCGTAGTTGGTGAACGAGTGTTTAGTCTGATTGTGATACGTCAGGACTTGGTTCAGTTTCTCGGAGTCGGGGTTCGGGTTGCGGTCACCTTTGGGGTTGGTTATTGACGGTGAGGAAGAGGAAGAGAAGGACATCGTGGAAGTTAAGGGTTTGGCTGTCGAAGGAACAACGTAGAAATGGGATGGGTTCAGTGTTACGGGAGCACAGAACCTTGGAGACAAGTTTGGAGGTGGCATTATGACAAAAGTGAAAGAAGCTTGCCAACGAGCTTCTTCTAGAACATGTTCGGAAAATTGATTCTGGCAAGTTTCGATTTGTATTTTAGCATTATATAAAAAATTCAATAAAAATAAAGTTTATTTAAATTATTTATAAAATATTAAAATGAAAATTATATATTTATTTAATATTTTAAAAATTCAACTTTTGGTGACAAAAGTTAAATTGATGATCTATAAATTAAAATTCTCAAAAAATTATTTATATAAATTGATAAAAGAAATATAATATGATTAGTAAAAATTAATTTAGACTTTTAAAAAATTGAAATATACTCTAGACCTTTTAATTAAATTTAAGGTTTTAACAAAAGATATGTTAAATCTTGAGTTTGATACGGTACAATTTATTGTTTTTTGAAACAAAGGTTTTTGCAATTGTTATCTTTTGAATGTATAATAAGTAAATTTTTGGATTGATGCAATAGTCTGCAACTCATACTAATTGGGTATTCTATAGTGAATAAGCCCTGTACAACAGGCTCAATCGAGAGAGCGTAAGTAAAAGATTTGAGCACATGATCTTTTAACCTTATACTCCACTTAATCACCCCTAGGGCGGTTTAAAATTAATTTGAACTTAATTTAAATTTTGGACAACAATAATAATATTTTGATATTTTATTTTAAATGTATTAAAATTAAAATAAATTTTCAAATTTTAAATATAATTTTAATTCAAATCTTATTTATTAATTTATATCACATTAAGTCAATTTCTCGTGTTGAGTCTGTTGACTGTTGCGATATTATATAGTAGTATTTAGTATTTATAATTTTAAAATAATGTTAAGAGTTTAAAATAATACTATGTAATATTTATAATATAATAATTAAAAAATTAATTAGTGTATTTAAATTTGAACCTGGCTTTTAAAATTTAAAAAGCTGAACGAAGTGTCAGATTGGGCTAAGAATCGTACCTCATTGCACGTCATAAACGATTTTTCCAGTCCAAAAGTGTTGAAATGAGGCCTGACAAAATATAGCAGAGAACCCAAAATATACAGTCCAATAGTAATTTCTTCAAGTATTTGATAGGCTGAGGAGTGACAGAAGAAATCTTCTACCCGTAACCTAATTCCATATTGTTCTATGTCTGGAAAAAGATCCATAGAACAAGGTTGGAATTGGGTCTCCATTCAACCGCCTACCAACTCTCTCAGCTCTCACTTTCAGTCCAACTCGCAGCTACTCCAACTCGCCGTCCAGTCACTGCGACGATCACCAGTTCGCCATGCATTAACGTAGCTCGCCCGCCAGCCACAGTCACTCCAACTCGCGCCACATCTCCACCAGATCCTCAGCCCTCTCATCACAGACTCAGGCCCACTCTTTAACTTTGTATACGAGCGAAGTGGTGGTATTTATGTTCTAGATCTGGCGTTCTGTATTGCTAAAAACGATAAGTTAGGCTTGGTATAAAGGGAATTAGGGATATCTATTAAGGACGTGATTATGCACAAATTTTGCACATTTGTAATTGGTGATTATGATTTGGCTCTCGTCATCAAGTAAAATTAGAGTATTAGCATGCACGAAAAGGGAAGAGTCGATTTGCTTTCACATCTGTTTTTTTTATTGTAATTTTCAATTTTCATTTTATGCTTTAAGTTTCTGTTTTTATTTTAAATAAAAACAAAAATTTGCTTATTTGTTAATATTAATATATTTATATTTTTATCACTAATAATAACATAAAACTTAAAGATAATTTTTTTATTTAAATAAATTTTTAAAAAATTCTTATATAATATTTATTAGCATGTTATTATTAAAATTATTTCTTTATTAAAATAAATTTTTATTTAAAATTTAATGCTTATTTTAAATATAGTTTAATTATTAAATCAATTTTATTTAAATTTGTATATTTATATTTATTACTAATTATTAAATTAAATTTATTTAATTGAAAATAAGTTATTAATTAAATTATTCATAATTATTAATTATTTTAAATAATTAAATATAATATTAAATAAAATTATTTAGAATTCTTATTAATAATTAATAAGTATTAGTTAATAATAAAAATAGAAAATAAAAATTAGTTTTCATAATTTTTGTAAATTGGAAGAAATCAAAATAAAAACATAAACTAAAAACTAAAACAAACAAATTTTTTTCCTGAATTTAGAAAAAATAGAAAATTGAAAACAAACTTAAAAATATACGGGTTCGAAATTAAATCACAATTTTAATAATTAATTTAGTTGACTCCTACCTAAATTAATAATTTGTCAAAAGTCAGAAAATTAAGCTTTAAATTATAGTTTGAATTTTGTACTTAAATATTTTTTATGTTATAATCATAATTCATAATATGTTAAGAATATGGTAATAACATTTATAAATTCGAATACATTAGTTTTATGAATTTTACCGTTTAATTATTTCTATATGGTCAATCTCATGACCAAATAATAAACCAATGATGTTATATGCAGACACTTTGAATTCATTAAGACTCTCATCGAGTATAATTGGTTTATTAATCTCCTAGACATTCTATGTATTCTATAATTCAAAGTAATGTTTTATATATTTTGATATAAAATTATTTCATTTGGTTGAGCTTTTTGATACGAACTTTGTTGTAATGTTTATGGAGTCTTTAACCAATATTATTCATATTATATGAAATTTTGAAATAATTGTTCATTATTATACGATATAAATTTTAATATTTTAAGTAATTAATATTATTCTTAATTTTATATTTATATAATAATTAAAATATGTGAAAAATAATATTAATATAAATAAATATTTACTTCAAATTTATCGATAACATTCCGGTTGATGCACGCATTTCAATACATAAAAGTGTGTGATAAGGCCTGTGGGCTCAATTTCACGCACATTATAAAAAAGTTGCAACATAGATCCACGTGACGTCAGTTTCCACTTTAAGGTCTCGTCAATTTGCCTCGTGACTCGGCAAATCACCTGTGCTTTTCTCTTTCTCCACCTATAATTGACGGACATAGCCCTTCGTTCTTCGCACCGATGGAGGGCAAAATTGTCTTTTCAAATCCCTTCGCGTGCCATGATACAGTTCCCAAATTGGCCATTATCCAATTATTGTAATAAAACAAAGATCCTCGCAACCCATTAGCCTAACTTCGGCTTGTCTCGGTTCTGAAGTACTCGAGAGAGCTCAAAAGAAAAGAGTCCATGGTTATGGTTGGTTCTCTATTAAATTGAAGTCCGATCACTTTACTGTTTCTAGCTCGAGTCATTCCTTATCTACCCTTCTCTCCGTTTCTCTGCCTCTTCCACGAATCAACTCCTATTTCTCCGTCAGGTTGTTACTCACTTTCTAGCTTCCATTTACAGTACTGTTTTCTGTTTACCTTCTCTGAAAAATCGACATTTTGTTAAGTTTTTATTGTGCGCTTAGCTTATTTTGGTTTTGGATTGTGATGGTATCAGACATGTCAATCTTGGGTCGGAGAGGAATTCATTACTTGCATAAACTGAAAGCTGCGAACATACCGGCTGAATTGATAGAGAAGGGCCAAAGTCGGGTTATAGATGCTTCTCTTACGCTTATTCGAGAGCGAGCGAAGCTCAAGGTATGGCTTTTGGGACTTGGTTGTAGGAAAGAACATGACGGGTCTTAAAATTTTTGAGCTTTTCGTTTTAAATCGTTGAAAATTTGGAACTTGATTGCAGAAAGTTTGTGTTGATTTGTTGTTTAATGTTGGCTCCCAGGGTGAGCTTTTGCGCACTCTAGGAGGTGCTAAAGCTACTTCGACCCTTCTTGGGGTTCCTCTGGGACATAACTCGTCTTTTCTTCAAGGACCAGCTTTTGCTCCTCCCCGAATTAGGGAGGCCATATGGTGTGGTAGCACAAACTCGACCACGGAAGAAGGTACCGAAAGAAGTTTGTCTTTTTTAAAAGCATGTGTGTGTCTTGTTCGATTGCTTTATGTCAGTAATGGACATCCATGAAGTGTGTTTGATAGTCTTCCCATGCTCTGCGCAAGAGCTTTAGCGTCTGTTCATCTGAGACCTTAAATCTGGGGAGGGTATTGATCAATGCATATTTTTGTTCTTATTGCGCCTGAAATAAAAGAAAAGGGGAGTGATCAAATAGTACCAAGAATTTGGTTGGGATATTAGGTGTTTAACAGCCTTTCATGTGTGCTTGATCATGATAAGAATGACGCATTTGCTCATAATCGTATTTTGCGTGTCCTTATATATAGGGAAAGTCTTAGATGATCCACGGGTGCTAACGGATGTTGGTGATGTTCCTGTCCAAGAAATTCGAGATTGTGGTGTAGAGGATGATAGACTCATGAATGTTATAAGTGATTCTGTAAAGCTGGTGATGGAAGAGGTGATTGCTGTTTTCTGTATAATAAAAAATCTGAAGGTGTTTTTTTCGCTGTGTTTGTAAATTTTTGTCTGTGTTTAGGGGATGGTGTCTGCTGTAGGTTCTCTTTAACCAGCTATTCCTGAGAATTTGTATTATACCTTTGCACCTTAACTTTGGTTGCAACGTCTGCCTTGTTATGTTTTTATTGTTTTAGTGCCTTTTCGTTTAATTGGCCTGATAATTTATGCTTCAGGAACGCAATTAGTTCTTCTAAAGTCTATTCGCTCTTAGGATTGGTTAGGACCTATTATCAGTGATGTTTTCTGATGTTTGAGTTCTCAACCAAGTTGGCTAAATTTATATGGGATTTTATGTAGACTTGTGTATCGTAGAAATTTATCTGTCGATATGATGGTTTTAAACCTTTTCCCGGAGCAAATTAGTTGAGCTGGAAGTCTCTAATAATGGCTTGTATTGCTCCTCAGAATGAGCAATAGTCTTTCCAGCAAAGCTGGAGTTGTTGTTTGCTTGAAAGCCTCGGGTTTTCCAGGATACTTTATATTAAACAGAATTCACTGCTTTCTCAGGATCCACTAAGGCCATTAGTTCTTGGGGGTGACCATTCAATATCTTTTCCAGTGGTAAGAGCTGTCTCAGAGAAGCTTGGAGGCCCTGTGGATATTCTTCATCTTGATGCTCATCCTGATATCTATCATTCCTTTGAAGGCAACAAGTATTCTCATGCATCTTCATTTGCCCGGATAATGGAAGGCGGTTATGCCCGGCGGCTTTTGCAGGTATATCTTTAACTTTGTTCTCTCCCATCGCCTGAAGGTTAGCAACTAAACAGATTTCTGAGGATTTACGTCCATGATATCTTCCTCAATTTCATCAAATGTTTGTTACTCGTACTTTTTAGAGCGAAAACTCGAACTTGTGACTAAGAATGACAATCTTGTTTAGGAAAGAGAAAGCTTTACATCATGAGCATATATCATCAACCTTTTTTTCAACATTGGTATGATATATTAGGAGATTCATGTATTCTTCAAGTGCATCTGCACCATCTCTTCCTTCATATTTTTTCATTCACAGACACAAACATCTAGTTCCTATGTCATTATGAGAACTGATAAGATTGAGTTGCGTCTCATACCAAGGCTGCAATGAGAAATGTTAAAACTGTAGATTGTGTTTACCGGCATATTATTTTTTCAGGTGGGTCTAAGATCAATAACGAAAGAAGGTCGTGAACAAGGCAAAAAATTTGGTGTAGAACAATATGAAATGCGCACATTCTCAAGAGATCGCCACCGTTTGGAAAATTTGGTCTCTCCACTCTCTCTATCTCTCCATATATTTGTGTTTCTTGCATGAGTAGGCTATTTGAGCTTTGACTAAAGCATCTTCCATGAACAGAAATTAGGGGAAGGTGTAAAGGGTGTGTATGTCTCCATAGATGTTGACTGTCTTGATCCTGCATTTGCTCCTGGCGTATCTCACATAGAAGCCGGTGGCCTCTCCTTTCGAGATGTTCTAAACATCCTTCATAACCTTCAAGGTGATATTGTTGCGGCTGATGTGGTCGAATTCAATCCACAGCGGGACACGGTGGATGGCATGACTGCGATGGTTGCTGCTAAATTGGTAAGAGAAGTGACTGCAAAGATGTCAAGATAACAAACTTGAGCCTCCCTGTCAAGACCTCCGTAGTTTATTGATTATGATTCTCCAGACCATATTTAGGCTACTTAATAAAGCACTGGTGAGCGAGCTTGTGTTATGTTTAGGGCATTAGGTGTTTAAATTTAAAAACACTTGAGAGTGAACATATCAAATGACTGGAGAATTTTATTGGCATATTTTTTTTGCAAGAGAAAAAGTTAATCCATATTCCATAGTCTTATTAGAGAACATTAAAGTCTCTCAAATTTTTAAATTTAATTTGAATTAATTAAATTAAAATTAATAATTTATTATAATTATTTCAAATTTAAACGTTTTAATTATCTTATATTTAAAATAATAATATGTTGTAACTATTTTAAATTATTATTTTGAGTTAATTTAATTATATTTATATTTAAAATGTTTAAAGTTGGGACCATTATTGTGAATACCATTTCATATTGGTTGGTACGTATTATACCGGACCAAAATTAGTACGAAACAAAGGGTCGGTTGTATCAGGTTTACATACTGGTCGGTACCAGTTTGTTTTAGATAATACTAGTTGATACTGGCCTGTGTTTAACATACCGGCTGATACCGAAAATTTTAAAAAATAGAAAAAAGTGTTTGCAAAATTTTCAAAAAATTTTAAACTCTCCCTCTCTCATTTTTTTAAAAGTTTTTTAATTAATTATTTTATTTGCTTCAACTTTTATAATTATTGTAAATTTTTAATTTTTGTTTTTAAATAATAATAAATATTTTTATTACTAATAATAATTATAAATTAAATAAAACTTAAAAATAAATCATTTTATTTAAAATTATTTTAATATTTTATATAATATTTATTAATAAAGTATTAATCAAAATATTTTATTTTTAAAATAAATAATTTAAAAATTATTATTTATAAAATAATATTTATTTTTACATGTTTTTAATTATTATATCAAAATTTATTTGAAATTTATATATTTTGAAAATATATGAAATTTAATTATATTTATTAATAATTATGAAATTTGAAATTAAATTAAAATTGTAGTTATTATTTATTATTATGATTTTTAGAGACAGGGTTAAAAACATACAATACAACTCTATAATATGAAAATGAATTATTTTGTAATTTTTAAAAAAATTTAGGGACTATTTTATAAATTTAAAAAAATTACCCAAAACTGTACTCAGTATTAACCAGTACCAGTACAATACTGTACCAAAACTCAATCTGGTATCAAGTCCGGTACGACATTCGTAATATTGGTTGAAGAGGAGGTAGGGTTTTATAAAAGGTTTGTCGTAGAGTTGAGAAAGAAGAAAAAGTTAAATTAGCTAACGTATTTTTTAGATCAAGTTATATTAGAGTGTGTTGGGATTTAGAATTCAAATAAAGTGCTACTACTTTTTTTAGATTGAGAAAGTTTTTACTTTCTTAACTACTCAAAAAATAAATCAAACGTCATGATATAAATTTTATGAAAAAGATTACTTTCTCAAACAAAAATCATGCCAACCAAACAAGGCTTAAAAGGTAAATTGAATTTAAAAAAAAGTAATTCATGAAAAAGGTTATGCAAGTTTGATCAATATTTTAAAAACCGAACCAAACCGTCTAATTTAATAAAAAAAGTTTAAATTGATCAATTTTTATATATAACGATTGTTAGTAGAAACCTACATGGACCATTAACCAGTTTAAACATTTTATAATTGGACCAAACGATCCGATTCAATTTTTAAAACTTTGTAAATATACGACGGAAATTTAATAAAATATAATAAAAATATCATAAGTAAAACAAAAGATTTGATCTGGTGTAATGGTCCGTATAATGTAATGGCCAGTCGGCGGTGGTTTTGGAAAACGTCAAACAAGCTCTTAATTAAATACCAGTAAAAACAAAAATAGGGGGTCCATCCGTCCATCTCATCGTCCTTTTCAGTTACAGGTGCGGCCCTGCTAAAACGAAAGTAGGGGTCCATCTCAACGTCTTTTTCAATCACTGCCGGTGCCACCTTGCTGTCACAATTTGAGTTCAGTGGTCACGCGAATGGGACCAATTTTGCTTTTCCATTTATTCAATACCAGCCCAATACCATTCTTGCATAGCCACAAATTTTAGTAGGTCAAAATACATGCCCCACTAACATTTAAGGTCTGTAAGTTCTGTCCCGTCGAATGATGAAGACTCCACATTTCCTTTGTTTTGTTGCAAGGATTGAAGATCTGTGCCACATTTAAAGTCTGCTTTAATATGAACTTATATTATTGGTATGAATTTCGTATCGAATTGGTTAGTACCGGTCGATGCGTATTGTTCTGATAAAAAACTAATACCAGTATAAATATAGGTAATATTGGTGAAAAATATCGGTTAATATTGACTAATTTTGGCAACACAGGCCAGTATTAGCTAGTATTCAAAATACCGATCAAATATTCACCGATACTGAAAATTTTAAAAAATTAGAAGACTTATTTGTAAAATTTTCAAAAATTTTCAAAATTTACCTCCCTCCCTCCCTTTATTACTAAAACAATAATAAATACTTTATTACTAATAATAATTATAAATTAAATAAAACTTAAAAATAATTTTTTTATTTTTATTACTAATAAATTATTTTTATTTTATTAATTATTACTAATAAATTATTTTTATTTAAATTTATTTTAATATTTTATATAATATTTATTAATAAATACTAATAAATT
>JANVCL010000009.1:24285774-24306166 GCA_026546855.1 Erythroxylum incrassatum | reverse complement strand
TATTCCATCTCTGTTCTTATTGTATTACTGCTGTGTGAGTTGTTCTGTGGCTGTTGTGTGTGCGGTTGTTGGCTGTGCAGGTTCTGTGTTTGTGAGGAATCAGTGTTAGAGCAACTGGTCTCTAACAATGTACATGCTCTCTTTTTTCTTTTAGAGAACAAGATCATCATCCATGGAGACAATGTTAGCGACATTGTCAGTCTCTCCATTAATTGACTCAGAGCCTCTTGTCGAACCCATTCCACCTCTTGAATAATTTTTTTTCACGTGCCCAGATTGTCCATACGTCCAGCATACTATATTTTTCTTCATGGAGTTCTTTCGATATCCAGCTACCATTAGAGCTGAGTCTTCAGGAGGAACCATTTTTTTCACCATCCAGTCTTCTCTCTTATGAAAAAGTTTTTCGCTAACTTTAAAAAAACTATCTTCTCCTTCTTATGAATCAAAATAGGTTTCATGTGTTCATATGAAAGTGGAAGAGACCAGATGAGTCTCATAGCTTAATCCTCATCATCTATATGAACACCAATTGCTTCCAGCTCAGAGACGATCCCATTGAGAATACTTAAATGATCTGAAATTGTAGTACCTTCCCTCATTCGCAGTGTATGAAACTGCTCCTTTAGGTACACCCGATTTGAGACGTCCTTTGTTTGATACAACTCCTCGAGCTTTTCCCAGAGCTCTTTTGCTGTAGATATTCCATGCACATTCGCAAGGACATTCTTAGCCAAACACAATCGTATCCCACTTGCTGCTCTTAAATCCAGATCTTCCTAATCTTCATCGCTCATACTAGATCTGTCTGTATTAGCCGTTTTGCCAGTATCACTAGTAGTAGTACTAATATTAGGGATTTGTCTGCCTTTCAATGCCTTGTGTAACCTCGACTTAATCAAAATGTTCCTGACTTGCATTTGTCACAAGCTAAAATTGATTTTCCATCGAATTTCTTCACCTCAAATCTAAGAGGATTCAAAACCTTATTTACTGACTTTTTTTCTGTGCTCTTCTGTTTTGATGAATTTTATCGTAGAAATGAATAGTATATCAGGTAAGTTCCTAGGAAAGAGAGGTGGGTTACAAAAGATACACTTAAATACCAAATCTTTCCTTAGTCAGAATTTTCCTAGACATGCACTTCCACACTACCACCACGCCAAAGTTCCACCGCACCAAATGAACCTTTTTCAAGAAAATCTTTTCTGATGTGGAAAATTAGTCAAAACTATGACCACATAGCATAATTAGAATTTTCAAGAAAAAATACATCTCGACTCTGATACCAATTGTTGAGAATTTAGACCTCCCGAACCCACACCCAATGATATTTTATAAACAAAAAATAAAAAAATAGAGAAATAATAACAACAAAAGAGAATTTACGTGGAAACTCCTAAATCGGAGAAAAAATCACGAGCACCGAGAAGAAAATCTACTATGTGAAAATTCTTACAATCACATAATTTTTCTTCTCACTCAATCTTCAATACACAACACACCCACAAAAAAATACTCAAAACAAACTCTCCAACTCTCACGTCAAAAGAGGAATTTAATTATAGTCAATTTTGTCATACAAAATTTTGGCTTTATATTAGTACATTAACTAAAGAGGTAACAACCTCATTATATAGGAAAGAGCCTTGCCCTGATTGTTTTCCCCAACCAATGTGGGACAAATAAAGGATCCAAAACTCAACAATTTGGTATCAGAGCTAAGGTATGTGTTCGGGAGGTCTAAATTCCTAACAATTGGTATCAAAGCCAAGGTGTGTTTTTTCTTGAAAATTCTAAGTATACTCTATGGTCGAAGTTTTGACTGATCTTTCAAATTAAAAAGGATTTTCTTCAAAAAGGTTCATTTAGTGCGGTAGAGCTTTGGTGTGGTATTGTGGAAGTGCATGTTTAGGAAAGTTCTAGCTAAGGAAAGACTTGATATTTAAGTGTATTTTTTGTGACCCACCTCTCTTTTCTGGGAACTTAGTAGTGTACTATTCATTTTTACGGTAAAATTCATCAAGGAAGAAGAGCCTAGAAAATAGGGCTTTGAATCCTCTTAGATTTGAGGTCGAGAAATTTGACGGGAGAATTAATTTTGGCTAGTGGCAAGTGCAAGTCAGAGATATTTTGATTCAGTCGGAGTTACACAAGGTATTAAAAGATAGACAAATCTCTGATATTTACACTACTACTAGTGATACTGGCAAAACGACTAGTACGGACAGATCTAATATGAGCGATGAAAATTGGGAGCATTTGAATTTGAGAGTAGCAAGTGAGATACGATTGTGCCTGACTAAAAATGTCCTTACAAATGTGTATGAAATATCTATAACAAAGGAGCTTTGGGAAAAGCTCGAGGAGTTGTATCAAATAAAGGGCGTTTCAAATCGGATGTATTTAAAAGAGCAGTGTCATACACTATGGATGAGGGGAAGGTACTACAATTTTAGATCATTTAAGTGTTTTCAATGGGATCATCTCTAAGTTGGAGGCAATTAGTGTTCATATCGATGATAAGGATCAAGCTTTGAGACTCATCTGGTCTCTTCCAATTTCATATTAACACATGAAACTTATTTTGATTCATTGGAAAGAGAAGATGCTTTTTTTGAAGTTACTGGAAAACTCTTTTCAAAAGAGAGAAGACTGGGTGGTGGAAAAAATGTTTCTTTTGAAGACTCAGCTCTGGTGGTAGCTGGATATCGGAACAAGAACTCCATGAAGAAAAATATAATATGCTGGACGTGTGGACAATCTGGGCACGTGAAGAAAATTTGTTTTAGAGGTGGAGCAAGTCTGGCAAGAGGCTCTAGGTCAATTAATGGAGAGATTGACAATGTCGCTAACATTGTCTTCATGGATGATGATTTTGTTCTCTAAAAAAAGGAGGGGCATGTACATCCTCATGGCATGCCGCTAATTCCAAAGTTACCATGATAGAGGATGTGTTACTGTTAGCTGGTCCATAAGTTTGCACACGGGCATTGGTTTGACATTAATGTAAGGTGGTGAAATTTATGTCAATAGCTGATAAACTTCCAAGATAGTCAAATATGGGAGTTGTACCATAATTTTTTAGCAAAGTTATTTTCGACATGTGCCGAAATAAAAAGCTTGGAATTAATTTATTCTGAGTTGATATGCTTTTATAGTGGAGCATGGTAATTCTCTACATTGAGAGTTACGTTATTTTCAGGAGATCTTCATTAAAGTGGAGTGTGGTTGTGGGATCAACCAAAGTCGCTAAAGTAGAGATTGTTGAGTTTTGGCTCCTTTATTTGTCCCATATTGATTGAGGAAAACAATTGGGACGAGGCTCTTGCCTATATAAAGAAGTTGCTACCTCCTTCATTAATGTACCAATACAAAATTAAAGATTTGTATAATAAATTTGATTGTAATTAAATTCTTTTTTTGAGGTGAGAGTTGAAGAGTTTGTTTTGGATATTTCTTTGTGAATGTGTTGATATATTGAGAATTAGGTGAGAGGAAAAATTATGTGATTGTAAGGATTTTTATACATAGTGAATTTTCTTTTCGGTACCTGTGGTTTTTTTTTCGATTTGGAAGTTTTCACGTAAATTTTCTTGTGTTGTTATTATTTTTATATTTTTTTGATATTTTTATTTATAAAATATTTTTGGATGTAAGTTTGAAAGGTTTAAATTTCCAACAAACTATTTTTCCAAAGAAAGAAGGGAACTCTTGTTCTTCTATGTTAATACCCTGATTTCCTATTGTCTTCATGCGCTGCTTTTATCCGAATAATGGCTCTACAGGAGTTAAAGATTTGTGTCTGATTCATTGAATGCTTACCATTTATGTTAATAGGTGAAGATTGTTATCATTGATAGTGTAACATTTCACTTCCGCCAAGACTTTGATGACTTAGCTCTCAGGACAAGGGTGCTCGGTGGGATGGCACTGAAGTTAATGAAGCTTGCAAAAGAGTTCTGTTTAGCGGTAACAATTTTCTTTTACTTCACAAATTCTGCTGTTGGAAGTTATAATGGAAGTCGGAATTTCTTCTATAGTTATTGCTAAGCTTGGCAATTGATCGGGGCCAAGTCAGTTTGAATCTTTTTATAGTTGGAGTCTGTGCTGAATATCACTTTGGGTTAGAATTCGGGGCTTAGGTGAGATTGGGTCCTGTCAGCCCGAAGTCGTGAAAATTTTCCTGTTTAGTCAATCTTGAACTTAACTCGAAATTTGATCAAATCAAGTATTGTATGTTGATTTCGGTACAAATCTCTTTTACCAACTCTAATCCTCGCGCTGACACTAGAGCTAATTAAAAGCTTTCTTGCTTGTATCTTTTCTCAATTCTTCCTGGATATATGAGACATCTTTTAGATGCACATCCAAGAACATTAAATAGCTTGACGTATCACAATGCATGACTTGATTGAAAACCCGATCTTTTGGCTTTCGAAATAAGGTCAAAGATCTAATGTCTTTTATCCATGGACTTGCTTATTTCGATATTATTCTTTTCTTATACTTATCTTTGGTCTTCTCTTCTCAAGCCCTTCCATTCAAAATCCTGTGTGGAAACTTCAAGTTAAAGAACTCGCACTCTATGTGGAATGGCTGATCCTAGTAATGTACAAAGTGATAAGAAAAACCAATATCAAGTAAAAACTAAATGAGGTATGTTCCTTCTGTTTCTTTGTTTTGCTAAACATTCTTCCATTTTTCAGGTTGTCTTAATGAATCAGGTCACAACTAAAGTCGTTGAAGGATCCTTTCAACTATCTCTTGCTCTGGGTAAGTTTCTTTTTATTTATGAACAACTATTACTTCCTTAGAATTGTTGCGGCCATGATGCAACCTTACCATCTCTGTCCACGTTTATCTGTTTGGTGGTTAATTGCTTGCTTGGGTGATATAGCGTCATCCTTTTTTTTATATTCTTAGAATCAGTAGTCATTAAGTTTCAGTATACATTGGTAACAGTCGGAGTGCGCATAGTAACTTGCAAATCACATGTTTCGGGTGCTACAGCTTTATCCGTTTGTTGTTTCTTCATAATCGGCAGGTGATAGCTGGTCACATGCTTGCACAAACCGGGTAATTTTGTACTGGAATGGGAATGAAAGATATGCTTACATCGACAAAGCACCATCACTTAAACCAGCCACAGCAGCTTATTCCGTGACTAGAAGAGGGATAAGGAATTCAGAATCGAGTTGTAAACGGAACAAAATGATGTAAATTGTGGACTGGAGATGACACTAGTTACGATCCGGTCTCTCTCATTGAAACGAAACAAACGAGTCATTTGCCTCTCAAGCTAAGCAAGACAATATAGGTAAGAACTATATTTCCAGCTTTGACAAATCCATTAGAGTGCTACATCGTAATGAGAATGACAATCTTGCTTTAAGCGTAATTCACTTTAGACAAACTATGATTAGCATTTACAGGAAACATGTTCCTTGATTCCTCTTGATCTCCTATTCAATTTTAGTGACCCTTTGCTTGAATGAATCATTAGGCAAGTTCTCATAGTGTTACAGTTTTCCTAAATGGGGTTCTATGTTCTTGCTTTTCACATTTCATGTAATTTAATATCGAGTTTGATGTGGAAAACTTTACGATGACACATCTGACTCTTAGCCGAGGGCATCCAACGTTCGATGGAGGCTTTTGACTGATTTTAGCTATATATTAAAACGTTGGTTTTCATTTATGAGCTGAAAGAGCCTTTTTTTACTTTTAATTTTGTGCTTTGATTTAGTTTAGTAGTTTTTGTTGTTAGAAGTTAATTAATTGATTAATTAATTAATCAGTTTTTATAACTTAAAATAAATTATTTAATTTTTATTTAATAGTTTCTTTTTAAACTAAATCTTAATTTTTTTTATAAGGAGAATTTTCTTAATCATTTTTTTTTAATTTTTTAATTGATAAGTTTAATCTTTTAAACTTTAATCTTTTTATTTAGTTTTTTTTAAATTTTGGTATTTATTTCATTAAAGTGAAGTAATTTATTAGAATATGGCCTTGTCCACGTGAAAACTGTGGGTTTGAGTCCTCTTACTCTTGGTGAGTCCAAATCTAATAGCTTCTTTTTTTATAAAACGGAGGAATTCTCATTCGTTATTTTTTAGATACGCACTAGATCAATTTTTATATTAACGCAATAGTCTGCAAATTATGCCAATTGAATATTTTACATTAGGTAAATCTTGTATGATAGGTTCAATCAAGAGAGTATAAATAAGAGATTCGAATATAAAACCTTTTGATCCTATACTTTCTTACTCTACAAACTCGAGTATTCCCAGGGGACCAAATCTAATAACTCAATTAAAAGTATTTCTTTTTTTGCTTGGTAAGCCCGAAATGCCTGACTAATCCTTACAATTAAGGTGCTCATAAATTTGATTTCTTGGGAATCTAATGAGATTAGAGTACTTTTACAATTTTGGTAGTTTAATAGTGTAGCAAATGTTGAATTATTAATATAATCATCCTTACGCATGTGGTGAACATTCAACTCGAGCAGTACAAGTACGCAATTTTAGCTGTCCCGACATTTAAAAATAAGTTTGGTGCCTCTTTATAATATAAGCTCGATGTTGATTTAAGAGTGACATTAGATTGTGCTGGTCTGCCAGTGATATCTTACAAGTGGCTTTAAGTTGTGCTGAACCAAGTTTGAATTTAATAAATAAAAATGATATTATTTTGAAAATTAAATTAAATTATTCTTATTTTAAAAATAAAATTTGAATTGTTGAAGTTTTTATCTAATTTTTAAATTTAAATTCGGTTAAAATGTAATAAAAATAATTTCTTAATTTTAAACTAGACCAATCCATACTAATTTTGCTAACCTTAGAGGTTGGGTCGGTCGTGCTAGGCTCAAGCCCAACCTTAGAGCAGCATATGGGCCGATCGGTCCACTATCAAATGTTGACATAATTTCTGCAGATATTTACCATACAAGTTCATCATTTCATTATGAAAAAGGTACGACTTTAAAATCTTAGCATTTTTTATTCATAGCGAACAAAACCTTCACAAAAAGATTAACTTGAGCATTGGAGGGGTTTAATGGCAATTAACTTTCAGTATGTCTTTTACTATTTTACAGGTATTTTTTAGCTGAAGTTAAACAAATTTATGAATCCAAACAACAACATTTAACTCCACCAAAATCAAACAAAACCAGTTAGCGCTCACAGCAGGCTCAAACCCACGACCACAAGGCACCCGATGAATCAAGGCACCACAAATTAAATTATTATGGACTTTCTATTGGGGGTAGGGGTAGGTACGCAGGCGTGAAAAACATTGATATGTACATGTTTCAGCTGTGCATGTCTTTGAAGAAAGTAAACTTAAAATAAGACAGTGATTTGCCACTTAAACCAGTTTGGTCAGGCCACTTAAACCAGTTTGGTCAGCTGCCTTGATCATGTTTAACCCAGTTAGGTAATATGTACTTTTAGGGGAAGTTAATTAAGCAATATTATTAAAATTATCTATTTTCACTCCAAAATTAAAAAAAAACTAATTTTTTAATTTTTAGTAATAGTAACTTATAATTATTATTTTTCGGACATATTTGGGATAAAATTTTAACTATTTTTAAGGAGCATTTATTAATTCAATAATTATGCATCTTAAATAAATTATTTAAAATAGATAAATTGATTAGTGATGGATTTTGACGTAAACGGAATTAAAATTAATTAGTATGAAGTATATAAATAAATTTCTATAATATTTAAAATATTTAATATACAATCTTGAACCTATATAACCTTCAGCACAACCAATTAGGGCATTGGTATGGGGTGGTTGGTTGCCTCGGAACAGACAACGAACGTCTTCAAGATGCTACTCTGTAAGGAACAACTGAAAGGTCAAACATATAAATCAGAAAATTTAAGGATTTAAGAAAAATAAAAAAATTGGATTAGATATAAGTAATTTTTCATACTTTACCTAATTTTTAAATATTAACTTTAGCTTTAATTATATCAAAATTGAAAATTTTACTCAATTTTATAATATTAACTTAAACTTTAAAATAACTTTCAATATTTTTCAAAAATAATTGAAAACTAAATTTTCTATTAATAAAATTTACTTAATTGTCACATATTATATTTTGGCACGTCATAAGATGAGAAAGAAATTGTAATTAATCCAAGAAAGGGTAACAATAATAATTAATTAAAAGTCTCGATAAGATGCAAAATTTAAGGAAATCCTACTATGAGTACCGAAAAGAAAATAAAGAACAAGTGCATAAATTTTTTAAACTTTTTATACTTATAATTTGTTAAATAATAATTTTTATTTTTATTTTTGTAACTTGCATCATCCATATATTGTCTCATTTGTATGTGGATCAATCGGAAACAACCTCTTTACTATGTAAGTGTAAGGTTATGTACTATCGGACCTCTCCAGACCTTGCTTTATTGCAGGATTACAGGCTGAGTGATGATGATGATAAATAAAATTTATATGTAAAAAATATAATAAATATGTGCTGAAAATACTAATTTAATATGGATTTTTTTCGGGAGTCATTTTAATTTTAATAGAGAATTTAATATTTAATTCTTTTTATAAAAATTCAAAATTTTTAACATTAGTTTTAAAATTTAAACTAAACACTTAAAATTTTATAATCGGAAGAAATTATGAAAAAAAACGGAAGGCAGAGCATTTCCTAAATCTTACCCACAGCCAACGGTGCAGATTGAGCTACCAGTTCAATCTAACGGTCAGTGCTTCTCACCTGTCTATTCATGATTAGACGATAATAACGAGAATTCTTGGTGAAGGTCAGGAGTTGTTGGCTCTCCCATTTTCTTAAAAGAAAACGAATAAGAAGAAACTGAAACACAACTCTCTGTTCACTTCAGTCTTCGTTTCTCTCATAACTAAGCGGAAAAGGTCAATTAGAGAGAGAGGTGTCACAGACCAAAAATGGCTTCAACATCCTCTCTCACTCTGTCTCAGGCCCTCTTGGCTCGAACCATCTCTCACCATGGCTCGGCTCAGTCATCCGACCACGTCCGTCTCCCGCCTCCAACCACCTTCTCTCTCCCCTCATTCTCCGGTCTCAAATCGACCAACCCACCAAAGTCCTCCTCCCGCCGCCCCCGCCGCCTCCCGACGCGTAACCAGCGTCAGGTCCGAGCTGCCGCCGTTGAAACTCTCGACGTAACCACCGGGACTTCGTTGGTTGAGAAGTCCGTCAACACTATTAGATTCCTTGCTATTGACGCTGTTGAGAAGGCCAATTCGGGTCACCCCGGTTTGCCCATGGGTTGTGCTCCGATGGGTCATATCTTGTACGATGAAGTCATGAGATATAACCCGAAGAACCCTTATTGGTTTAACCGTGATCGGTTCGTTTTGTCAGCTGGACATGGGTGTATGTTGCAGTATGCTTTGCTTCACCTAGCTGGTTATGATAGTGTTCAGGTGAGTGCCCCTCCTTTTTTTTGGGGGGGTTTTACGAGAAATTAATCTTCAACTTTGTTGAAAACACCAATATTTTCTCCGCATGACGAGTTTAGCTGTACTAATTTGCTTTGTTGTTGGCTATGGCTTTTGATAATTTAAGAGTAGTTCAAGTTCAATGATTACTTTGCTGCATTACAAGGCTTTTGTTGTTATTTATATGCCGTTGAATTCATCTTCTACTGGTACAACTTGAATTCGTAGGAGGAAGATTTGAAGCAATTTCGTCAATGGGGAAGCAAGACCCCAGGACACCCAGAGAACTTTGAAACTCCTGGTGTTGAAGTTACGACTGGTTAGATAATAGCTTCAGTTTTTGCTTACTTTTACTTGTTTTTGGCGAATTTGGATTCTCTTAGTTACAATGAAACTATGAACTTTTTCCTATATAGGTCCGCTTGGACAGGGTATAGCAAATGCTGTTGGATTGGTTCTTGCAGAAAGGAACCTGGCTGCACGTTACAACAAACCAGATGCGGAGATTGTTGACCACTACACGTACTTGATCTCTTTATGTGGTTAACTTGTCGATCTTCTGTTCTTGGTTTATGACATTTCTAACTATACGATTGATATGATATAGGTATGTTATATTGGGAGATGGTTGTCAAATGGAGGGAATTTCCAATGAGGCCTCTTCTCTTGCTGGACACTGGGGACTTGGAAAGTTGATTGCTTTTTATGATGACAATCACATCTCAATTGATGGTGACACTGAGATAGCATTCACAGAGGACGTTGGTGCACGTTTTGAATCTCTTGGATGGCATGTTATCTGGGTGAAGAATGGAAACACTGGCTACGATGATATTCGAGCTGCCATCAAGGAGGCAAAGGCTGTCAAAGACAAACCCACCATGATCAAGGTTAGACATTTCCTCTCTTAAATTGTTCTTTAGTTTAGGGCGCAAGTCATCATTGTAGTTTGATGTCTGATACTACTTCGGTTCGTGATTTCCATACTCTCATGGGCTTTACTGAACTTTTTTTTTTCTTTTCAGGTGACAACAACAATAGGTTATGGATCTCCTAACAAGGCAAACTCTTATAGTGTACATGGCAGTGCACTAGGGGCCAAGGAAGTTGAAGCAACTAGGAAGAACTTGGCTTGGCCTTATGAGCCTTTCCACGTTCCTGAGGATGTTAAAAAGTACGTTTTCTACTATGCCACATTTATAGTCCTTGAAAACTTTCTGAATTTTTCTGAGGGTTTACTTTATTTGATAATAATCAAATTCCATGCCTTGTTTCAGGCATTGGAGCCGCCATGTGCCCGAGGGTGCTTCTCTTGAAACAGAGTGGAATGCTAAATTTGCAGAATATGAGAAGAAATACCCAGAAGAAGCTGCAGAGCTGAAGTCCATCATCACTGGTGAACTGCCTGCCGGTTGGGAGAAAGCACTTCCAGTGAGTAGAACTTGGCATGAATACTTTCGCGCATTTCTTAACTATGACTTCCACTCAGATGTCTATCTTTGAATTTAATCCTCTGTTTCCAATTTGTGTGCAAACTGCTGAATTGGGGACTGGAGTTGATTTTCCTGGTCTATTAGTTTAGTAGACTCTGCACAGTTCATCAGTGGATCAGTTGTGCAGCTGAAATGATGATTACTTGTCTAATACTTTTGTATTTTACCATTTTCCAGACATACACTCCAGAGAGTCCAGCAGATGCCACCAGAAATTTGTCTCAGCAAAACCTTAATGCCCTTGCAAAGGTCCTTCCTGGTCTTTTTGGTGGCAGTGCTGACCTTGCCTCTTCCAACATGACCTTACTGAAAATGTTTGGAGATTTTCAGAAAGGCACTCCTGAAGAACGTAATGTCAGGTTTGGTGTCAGGGAGCATGGAATGGGAAGCATATGCAATGGCATTGCACTTCATAGCCCTGGCTTGCTTCCATATTGTGCAACTTTCTTTGTTTTCACCGATTACATGAGAGCTGCCATAAGAATCTCTGCCTTGTCTGAGGCTGGAGTCATTTATGTTATGACCCATGATTCAATAGGTCTTGGGGAGGATGGACCGACTCATCAGCCGATTGAGCATTTGGCAAGCTTCCGTGCAATGCCTAACATTTTGATGCTCCGTCCAGCTGATGGAAATGAAACTGCTGGTGCTTATAAAGTTGCTGTACTTAACAGGAAGAGGCCCTCTATCCTTGCCCTCTCCAGGCAAAAGCTTCCCCAACTTCCTGGAACCTCCATTGAAGGAGTTGAAAAAGGTGGCTACATTGTTTCAGATAACTCTTCAGGTAACAAGCCTGATGTTATTTTGGTCGGTACTGGTTCCGAATTGCCCATTGCTGCAGAGGCTGCCAAAGAACTCAGAAAGGAGGGCAAGGCGGTGAGAGTTGTTTCCTTGGTATCATGGGAGCTCTTTGATGAGCAATCAGATGCCTACAAGGAAAGTGTGTTGCCAGCAGCTGTCACTGCCAGGGTTAGCATTGAAGCTGGATCAACATTTGGATGGGAAAAGATTGTTGGAAGCAAAGGTAAGGCTATTGGTATTGACCGTTTTGGGGCTAGTGCACCCGCAGGAAAGATCTACAAGGAATACGGTCTTACTGCAGAGGCTGTCATTGCAGCTGCCAAAGAAGTTAGTTAGGTTGTGTAACCAATCATCCATAAACTCTTATCTTTTGTGAGAAAATTCGGGTTTGGATTGGAGAGAATACGACGAAGAGACCAAACACGTAGGACTCTCCTCATCATTTTGGTCTCTTCTGTTTCAATAAAAGCAAAAGTAGAATTATCTAGTGTTGCTTGTAAGTGATCAATGGATTAACATAGATCAAAGGGAAGATTGGTTTATGGAGATTCTTGTTTTTGTAACAACTCTGCCACCTGTTTTCAATTTTTCACTGTCCTTGGTTACTCATAATGAGTTTGGCGATTGTATTCACTCTTTAAGCATAATCAGAACATTGTATCCATTCTTCTGATGTTGGCTTTCTATTGATTGCTGAGAATGAACTTTTCAAAACCATAGCATCTAAGAAGTAGATTAACCTCGAACTTGGTTAGATACTTCATACCATTTCATATACATTGGTAATTTGTCAGTTGGTGAGGACGTTCTGGTTTGCAGGTGTTTTACAAGAAAAAGTTGGAGATCGGGATTCGGGTGGTTGAAAAGGCAGATTTATGTGTACCTACAAAAGATGATGAAAGGTAGATGGTACGTCCCTGGTACATTTGGTCGTTGATAATTGCAAGCCACTCAAAGCAATTCTTGGCAAATCCAGTCCATTATTGCTTGCCATGTACAAAACTTACAGGTTTTGTTTCAGAGGGTCCACTTATGGGTAGGGAAAGGAAAGAGAGGCACAGATAGTTGTCCCATTTTCATGTGCCACCTTATGCCCACTTGGATGGACGGATAGAAGCGGACTTAGGGTGTCACACAAAAACGAAAACAGAGAAATTGATAAGGAAAGAGGGCTTCCTCTTCACGCAAAAACGAAAACAGAGCAATTGATAAGGAAAGAGGGCTCCCTCTTCTCATACACTCACTTTATCCGTCCTGTTCTTCTTTCCAACCAAAAGTTCCTTCAATCAAGGAATCAGAGGTTTAGGACGTAACATTATTTTATGTTTGAGGCAGGCACCAACCAAAGGATTTTGGCATATTCATTTGGGCATATTCCGTCTCACTTGATTCACTGTGGGGGCTACCTAAACTTGGTGCTCGTGGTTAGAAACATCACGTTTCTAAATTAGGCATAGTTTTAGGCTCGGTTCGGCATGGCTCCAGCCTCTCAATGACTTGAGTATAGTTTAAAGCATTTTATTAAATTGGTAAAATGAAATTTTAATTAATATTAGATTGTAATTAAATAAAATTAAAAGTTTTTTTAAAATAAGAAAATTATATTCATCTAAAATTTTAAAGTTTAATTAAAAATTTATTAAATAAAATTTTATCAATTAAACAATAAATTGATTAGTTTTTAACAATAAAAATTATTAATTTTTAAAAGTCTAATCAAATTTGAGTAATCCAAATCTAAATTCAAACTTGTTTTTACTATTCTAAATGACATTAATTTTAGATAAGGATAGAATAATTCAATTCTTCAACTCAAAATTCAATAAACATAAATTTGATTTAAACTGAGTTTTGAACTCAAATTAATTTGCATTATCTAATTTGTCTTTGCCAACCCACCTGCCCCAATTAACGTTGCTCTTTTAAGTTTTCCCTTATAAGATGACAAGAATTTGATGAAACATGAAACAAAGAATTTGTTTTAGATTCAGGTTCAATTGTTGTTGGTAGATCTTTTTTCTTGCATATTTATTATTTCAAAAATTGTAAGTTGAGTCATACTTGGAATATTATTTTTCCTTATTAATTTAAAAAAACAGTGCCTTTATTAGTTGAGAATAAGGTTGCGTATTATTAAATCTCTTTAAATTTTACATAATAACAAGATCTATAAGTTGTTTTAATACAAATAATAAAAAATTAAAAGCAATGTCAAGTTAGTGTGTAAATAAATTAGGTTTATGAAATTTATCGGAACTTATTAATTCATTAAATACTTTATTCAAGCACACATACATACAATCAATAATTTATGTGTAATTACCAATTTTACCGTCATATTTTGGCTGGCGACTAAGTACTATATGCCAAGGATTTGATGTTAGGTTTGAGAATCGTAAAATGATACGTAGATGTGCAAACTAAAATGATTAAAATCGGTTCTATTAATTTAAAATAAAATATTTTAAATCAGTAAAAATTTAATTTAATTTAATAATTTTGTTATTAAAAATTGACTATTTTATTTTCGTTAATTAATATAGACTATAATTAATTAATTAGTTTTTATTTAGCAAATTTTTAATTTTTGGATTTAAACCTAACTGGGCTTACTGACCAATTTTAAATTCGATCTAAAATTAGATTAATATAAGTTTGATTAATATCTGATTGGTTACTTTTGTTAGACTAAGGTTATGTTGGGCTGAGTGATTCTTAATGGAACGAAATATAATATAATATTATTCTATCGCTTATGAGAAAATTTTATAATGAAATAAAATGGAATTAGATGGAAGGGGAGAGTTTCATATTACATCTCATTATATCATAAATAATTAAAAAAATGATTTCTGATTTGCAGAATTTAAAGTGAAATGTAAAATGATAAATAACATTTTATTATATTACATTATGAATCTTTATTCTAAATAATATTTTACTATATTATATTATGAATCATTCCATTCATCCCAAATAATAATTTTTTTAATATTACATTTATTTATATTCTATTCCATTTAATTTCATTCTATTAAAAATCTTATGTCTAACCAAATATAGCCTAAAGCCTTGTTTGATAAATGACTAATCAACTTTTTTTTGGGTAAATTGAGAGGAATTTAATTGTTTGACCGTGTTAAATCGTTGATAATCATATTTAGTAATCATCTGATTAATTTAGTGAATTGAACCCAGTCTATTACTTTTGAAAATGCTCATATAAGCAATGTTTTAGTCTAGCAACTGATAAATTAAGAAATGAAAAGACGATTGTGCCCAAAAGTTATTACAAATTACACAAATTGTTATATTTTTATTTATTTATTATTATTATTATTATTATATGTTATATTTTTGTATTAGAGTTATGAACTTATTTTTTGTGAATTTATATATCTAAAATATAAATTTTATGAGAATATTCAAAGATATAATACTTATATTTTTATAATTTTTTAAAGTTATATCTTCATAATTTATTTTACAGATAAATAATAAATTTAATCAAATATTTTTAAATACAAAGTTAATATTATTTATTGATCAAATTAATTGATATAATTTGTTCTTACCTAATCCTTGAACAGTTAATATAATCCTTTGATTGCCAAATGCGTAATTTGGGAAATGCGATTGTCATCCTCAGTCTCCCCGTCATTGGGATTAGTGTCGCCGGTCCAGCCGTAGCGTTAGGGGTACAGTCGTACGCACACATGCTTTACCAACCCCAACCCCTTGGTGTCTGAAATCTCTAAACTACCCTCGAAGAAACCATAGCCTATAGCTTCCACCTAAAACCCCTTATGTACAAAACGGTCATCAAAGGTCAAAACTCAAGTCACCAACCCAAACCACCAACCCGACTCTTCTTCTTCTCACAGCTAACCCCTTAACTTCTCAAAACAAATCAAACGTCTTTTTGTTCTCGTTGCTTCATTTTCACAAGTGTGTGAAGAGAGAAATGGCGCAAGTTAGCAAACTCTGCACTGGTTCGCAAGGCTTGTGTGCCTTCCCGAATCTCTCTAAACCCCACAAGCACGATTCTCCTTCTTCAATTTCGTTTAGATCCCAGCTAAACGGGTCTTTTGAGGGTTTAAGGCGTTCCCAGAGAGTTGGTGATTGTGTTATGAATGGTGTGGTTCAGGTTGGTCGTTTAAGGGTCGCGGCTTCAGTTGCCACCACAGAGAAACCGTCAACTGCGCCGGAAATTGTTCTGCGACCCATCAAAGAAATCTCCGGTACCGTTAAGTTGCCGGGGTCCAAGTCCCTTTCCAATCGGATTCTTCTCCTCGCCGCACTCTCTGAGGTATTCAAGTGTTTGACTTCTAACTTTCTTCTGTTACATTACTTGTCCTTTGGTTAAATTTGACATCTGGGTGATTAGTGAATCATCTATTTATCATCTGTTTAGAAGGTGTATTACGAGAAGATACAGTAGTTGGGAAAAAAAGTTTTTGTTTTGTGGTTGGGGAAATTAGGCTTTAAATTTTTGCTGGTTGCTGAATCTGCGTCTGCTTCAGAATTTGTTGTTTGATCAGATGAAAGGGTGTAAGTAGGATGATGATTATAATCTATTTAGATGAGACACTGTCTGCATAAGTTTGAAATTGTATATTCAAGGTGGTGAATAACTGCTGTTTTCATGTATTTTCTAGGGTAAAACTGTTGTGGATAACTTGTTGAGTAGTGATGACATCCATTACATGCTTGGTGCATTGAAAACACTTGGACTACAAGTTGAACACAATGGTGAACTCAAGCAAGCGATCGTGGAAGGCTGTGGTGGTCGTTTTCCAGTTGGAGAATCAACTAAAAGTGTTGAACTTTTCCTCGGAAATGCCGGAACAGCAATGCGTCCACTGACAGCTGCAGTTACTGCTGCTGGAGGAAATTCTAGGTTTTTCTAATGCTGCTCACCTCCTTCCTTCCTCTATTTTGCTGTTTAAGTAAATTAAAGTACAAAAGTTTCATTGCTCCTATTTAGGACAGCTTGATCTATCGCTGTTCAAACTTGAGTTGAGGCTGATTGATCTACAAGTTGCATAGACTGCTGCCAACTTTTGATTGCATCACTTATCAAAGTAGACTTTTATATGGTATTGTTTGCACAGTTGTGGGCTTGAGCATTATGTAGAGTTCAATTTGGCTACCAGCTAGTGTACAACAAATTTCAGTTCTTTAGAATGAGATTAATTTTTTTAGAGTACGGTTGATAGAGAGATTCAAGTCAACGATTGATATACGGCCAAATTTCACGGCATTGCAATTTGTCTATGCAGGGTGATAACCATTTAGTAACTTTAGTGGAATCAACCTCTTCTTGCATGCTTTATAAATCTCACCCCTTTCTTTTAGAGCTTTCTAACTCGGCATGACAACTTTTTTTCGCGTGACATCTGAATAATTCCAGTTATATACTTGATGGGGTACCACGAATGAGAGAGAGACCAATTGGAGATTTGGTTGTCGGTCTCAAGCAGCTTGGTGCAGACATTGCTTGTTCTCCAACAAATTGCCCTCCTGTTCACGTAAATGCAAAGGGAGGGCTTCCTGGGGGAAAGGTGCGATCTCAATCATCTTTTCATAACATCTTGTTTCCTATCCAATTTGTTCCCCGCATCTTGTTTTTCTTTTCTAGTGACGTCATAACCTTACGTACCATGAAATGATGCAAGTTATGTTCAATTTTGGGTTAAGAAACCATATTATATCCAACTTAATTTCTGTTTGCTCCCACATAAAGGGCGTAGGATCCACTCTGGTAGTAACTTGTATGGTGGCTGGCAATTGGGCTTGTCACTTCCATGTGGATGTGTGCTCGTGAATGAGAGGCGCTTTCTCTGCACTGGTGCACAGAGAGTTGTCCTCTCTGAATTGAAACTTCAGTATTTACTCATCTTATAGCAAAATGGGCTTGAGCATTAGTGTCTTCTAGTTTTTTTCACCTAAATTGAATGTATGCTAACTCCCCTTTCACAAGCGCTGGACTTGAACACCTTAATTGACGATGTCTGGTTCAACTATTTCAGGTTAAACTTTCTGGATCTATAAGTAGTCAGTACTTGACCGCTTTGCTCATGGCAGCTCCTTTGGCTCTTGGTGATGTGGAAATTGAGATTGTCGATAAGTTGATTTCTGTCCCTTACGTTGATATGACTATAAAGTTAATGGAACGCTTTGGAGTCACTGTAGACCACACTGATAGCTGGGATCGTTTTCTTATTAGAGGAGGTCAAAAATACAAGTAGGGATTCTCTTGTATATGCAATTATCCATTGACTTATAAGTTATCTTTGAAATGGAATTAAAATTATGAAAATTAATTAGATCTCCTGGAAAGGCTTACGTGGAAGGTGATGCTTCAAGTGCCAGCTACTTTCTTGCTGGTGCAGCAATAAGTGGTGGGACTATCACTGTTGAAGGGTGTGGAACTAGCAGCTTACAGGTATTTTTAATAATGTCATTGTAATTATTAAATATTTGCTATCACTGTTGAAGGGTGTGGAACTGGCAGCTTACAGGTATTTTTAATAATGTTATTCTAATTATTAAATATTTGCTCCAACTTCAGGACACTGTACATCTAATTACTGCTTGCATTGCTTTCTCCAATCAAAAGAATTGTCATATGATTCTCAGAATAATCATGTTGTCTTAGGATTGACTTCCTAATTCCTTAGAATTTCACTCTTGAACTTTTGCATCCATCTTTATACATGCATGTATTGAATAGAGAGTTTTTGACATGCTTATTCCTCAATAGAGAGTTTTTGACATGCTTATTCCTTCACAATTTATTATAACCCACTGATTTTCAATTCATTTTGGTAAAATCAAGGGAGATGTAAAGTTTGCTGAGGTTCTTGAGAAAATGGGAGCTAAAGTCACCTGGACGGAGAATAGTGTTACTGTCACTGGACCACCACGAGATTCTTTCGGTAGAAAGCATTTGCATGCTATTGATGTCAACATGAACAAAATGCCAGATGTTGCGATGACTCTGGCTGTGGTTGCACTTTTTGCCGATGGCCCTACCACCATAAGAGATGGTATGTTAGATCCTTCCGATATGACTAGTTGATTCTTATAGTAAACTTCAAAAGGACTGTTGAGGAACCTGTATTCTACGTTTGAGAACTACATTTAAACGGCATGCATATAATTATATTTAAATACTAACTGATATGCTGTGGATCAGTCGATAAAAAAACTGCAGTCCCGTGAAAAATTGTGGCTATGGCATAGCCTTCTATTCTTGTGTTTAAGTTTAAATTTCCTCAAAATTTCTCGAATCTCTGCTTACAAGATCATTTGCACACATACATAGAAATCACAGTTCCTTTCCTTGTGCATAGCTTGTTGGTCTAATCCCTTCTTTTTCTAACTCTCAGTGGCAAGCTGGAGGGTGAAAGAGACGGAACGGATGGTTGCTATTTGCACAGAGCTCAGAAAGGTCAGTTCCTGGTGGCATTTATACTCGTACTGTTCTCTAAATACAAATAGCTCATTCACATTTATTTCTAGATTCTAACATTAAGACCATGTGTCAGTTGGGGGCAATAGTTGAAGAAGGTTCAGATTATTGTGTGATCACTCCACCCGAGAAACTAAACATTGCAGAGATCGACACTTACGATGATCACAGAATGGCAATGACATTCTCTCTTGCTGCCTGTGGAGGAGTTCCAGTGACTATCAGGGACCCTGGCTGCACTAGAAAAACTTTCCCTGACTACTTTGATGTCCTCCAGAGGTTCTCCAAATATTGAGAGGCCTCGTCCCGCCAAAAATTCAGGAGAGGAGACACCGTGGAAAGGTACTATGCTGCCCGCAAATCATGGTAGTTCGAAGCATCCCTAGTTTCTTTTACCTACGCCATTGTTTCTATAACTTAAATAGCAACTTCTTGTTATTGTACCAAAACTATATACAGGCAGAAAATGTTTCTGGACTTGCTGTTTGTAACGTATTAAATTAAGTTTCCATTGTCTTCTAAACCCATAAAATCATTTGTCTGAGATGATGAATAATAAGGTAAGTTCATATCTGTTTTCTCCATTGCATTCCATTGAATAAAGATCTCTTTCTTGAATACTTAATACTTTTCCTTATATAATTTTTATATTGCTTTGTTTCTTGCGGTCTAAACAAAACAATATAAATTAAATTCTATTTACACCAACTAGAGGAAGTGTACCCCGCTGATAGATAATATAAAACGGTAAGAATTGGATATCGTATCCAAGGGATTTCAACACACAAAACAATTAAATTAAACGATGCACAATTGCTCAGATGATTAATAATTAATTGATTTGAAAAAAAATAAAGTAAGCGAATTAAAGAAATATGCAAAATGCAAAGTATAAATTAAAAATGTCTAGACTTAATCAAATGACAAAAATTAGCTACGGTATCAGATGTCAATTGAATTAGACACTAAAACTTGTAACGGTGGATTGATTTAGGATCTACTTCACTTAAGCGAGTCGAACCTAATGTTCATAGGAATTCCCTTCTCTTCTAAATCTGAGTTACTGATACGAAGCACCCTTCGTCGAATAGGTGAATCGACACGATGTTAGAGAAGAAGAATAGAACGCCGTGTTGAAGAC
>JANVCL010000009.1:24243829-24260221 GCA_026546855.1 Erythroxylum incrassatum | reverse complement strand
CTGTATGCATTTCTTTGTCATTTGCAAAACCGATTTGATTCTATTTCTATCGGTTGAGGCTGTAACAGAAATTGTTGAAAGATTTGCCATATAGTCATGGATATCCTCATCCAAAGGAATCCAGATTTTGTGCCAAAAATATCTTCTCTCTTTTTGATTTTCTTCTTCTTTCTCTCCCTAACATCCAAATTTCCCAATTTTCTCAATTTCTTCATCGTTTCTTCCTTATTTCAGATTGCAAACGCATCATTATACAGAAATTCTAAGGTACTAGTCCAGTTTGATTGCTCAAAAGTTTGCACAAGTTTGTGTGGAATCGATTGGGTGCAACCTTAGAAATTAAGCGTAAAAGTTAATTCCAGACAACTTGGTCAGCAAAAATTTAGTAATTTACCAAGATTTTAGATTGGAGATGAGTGCAGGGTATGAGGAAATAATGCTACAGTATCTGACTCATTAAAGGACTACAGATCCTAAGACAGTGACAGAAATGACCAATTCACACCCTCATGCTCGCAATAATGCCATAGAAGTTCGCTACGTTCACCATTTTCTAAGACCAAATCCATCAAATGCCACCCAACAAGTTCCATGTTATTTGTATCAATACCATATGAATGCTTAATGTGGAAGGAATTCTGCACCTATTCAATGTTGATCCTAACCACCTTTCTTGTTCTTCCAGCTGCTGAATTCCTCAGAGCACCTGTACTTGTTCTGTCTCCTCCGGCATTTTTGCCCTGTTCAGTAGACGGAAGTGCCCAACCTTCCCAATTTCCAATCCCTTTCTGCCTAGTGCGGCTAGAACCTACATTAGCATAGAATGTGGGCATATGAATATCATTTCACAAAGAAATGATTAAGAATGTCAAAGCAAAATAATCTGAACTAACTCAAACAAATATCGAAATCTAATACTGGAAAGAATATAAAGACCATCATCATGCATCAACATGACATGATACAAACAAGGCTTAACATTTAGATCTACTAGTGAAGATTATTGTCTCTGGATATCTACTTGCAGCTTAAAGGAAAACATGGGTAACAGGATAACTCTTCTCTACTTGCTCCATAGTGGGTACAATCTCGAAATAAACGGGCAAACAACAAGGAAAAGCTATGAATTCAAAGGAGGATTCTCAAAAAGCAATATGTTTACCTGAAGTGCCAGGAAAGCCAAATGGATCGCTTCAGTCACTCAGCTTTCCATTGGTATTAACTTTCCATGCTTCCTCAAAACCAGCAAGTTCATCTGGAAAAAATTTGTAAGCAAGTTATTCCATTTGACACAAATTCAAACAATATGATCACCATAAGAGCAACAAACCTTTTTTTAGGTTGTGCAAAGTTTGCACAGTATCAACTTTTCCATCTGTATTGAGCTTCCTTGTAACTGAATGGCCCTGAAGGAGGCACAAAAAATCCAACCAGAAAGACACCACTGTCAAATATTCAATTTGAACAATCGTGTTCTTAACTCTTCTCTTCAACATCTGATTACTTGGTTTACTAAAAACTTACAAGGAATCATCTAACCTTACGATAGATTTAAGCAGACATTCAAAACTGCATCAGGGAATATCATCACTGCTGCAGTATTTCCATTAAGAGATCAAAGATTGTAAAACCACGAATGGCAAATTGAGTTGGTCAAGCCCCATATTTAAAAGAATGCTTTCCATAATGATATACGATCGAGATTCTGATACAGAGCAAGGTAATAACTACTACCTCGTCATATATTCAGGAAAAAAAAATGCAATGTAATAACTATTACCTTGTCATGTATGCCTCTACAGATCCTATGAGTTGCTTGGCCTGTTGTTTTATCAGCTTCTTTGCTCTCCTCAATCAACACCTGAGACTTGCAAAGTCAGATTCGGAAGAACTACAAACCAATAAACTTAAGCCATAAAGGGCGACTTACTCCATCATTACCCATCCTTCTATCTCTTGTAGACGTGTAATATGCTCCATCTACTCCACCGTATGTTACTTTGGAGGTTTGGAAACTGAAACTGCGAGTCTGTGAATCTGTCCTTGCATTCCGATCGTAATTAGACCCATGATTGACGTTCTTACTTGACCTTTCAACTACATGAAACAAGACCGAATCATCATTGGTTCAATAATTATTGCCAAACTGCAGTTACAGAAATCCAGAAGAGATTCACTCACCATCCAAATCATCGGGATGCTCAACCGATGGTTCTTCGTTAGAACAAAACCGTTGCCGATGGTTGTTCTTCTTATTCATAGTTTGTGCTTCACCATCTTCATCCTCGCCATCTGAAGTTACTTCTTCTATGACTACCCCTTTTTCTCGATACACATCTGATGCATCAACAGTTGCATGACTATCGTGTTGAAACTTACTAGATCCGAACAGACTACCAAATGGGCGAGTGAAGAAAGTGTCATCGAATGGATCTCTCCCTCCAAATAGGCTGGGCATCATACTGAAACCTCGGAAGGCACCAAAAGGATCACTAAGACCAAATAAACCATTTCTACCGCTTCTTTCCCTTTGCATTGTATTTTTTCTATCCCTTCAAACATATACACAGATAACAGAAGACTTCAAAAGACTCATCTTAAAATATTCTCTAAATAAAACATATATAATCCTCAGCCAGACAAGAGAGGAATTCCGAAAAATCCTGCGAGCCTCATCCCTAGCTAATATTCATAAATCACACTATAATCCGTGATTTCTAGCAAAAAGGCATAAGTATGCACGCACAGGGACAATTGAAACACAAACAAACAATAATTAAAATACAAACGATTTCTTAACTAACGTATAATTTAGTACATAAGTATTGCCTATATACATCTTCAAGTATCAAGTCCGGCAAGCAAACTTCACTAATCAGTTCTTCATAAAACTAACACTGCAAGGTTAACAGATCGTGTGACGGTTATACTGTGTTTGAGATACTCAGAAACGAGCACTATCCAGTCGACTTTACCTGATCAGCTACCTATTACCATTCCAATTTCTTGTAATAGGATTCATCGAGTCGCTAAGGGTTCAATTGAAATCAAAGAAGATGAACAAGAAAGTCACGGAGACTTACACGAAGACGAACGGAGTCGATCGCAACTCTTCGAACAAGAGAGTGTAAGAACAAGCGAGAAGGAACTAGAACAATGGGACAGAAGTTGGCGAGTTTGCGTAATTTTTCAAAATTAACAGGTGATGGATTTGTTGGCTCTGTCCTCCGAGAATTGGACACGTGTCCTATCCTCTGGTACACACTAGAACATCCTAGTCCAACGTCTGTCTGCTCTGCGTGTGTGGATCTTTCCAAGATTTCACTGACCCTTTTAAGTTTTAACGCGAGCGGCCTGTTTAGGCCTCGTTTGGTGGACGGCGTTTCAGCCATTTTTTTAGCCTTTTGCATATTTTGTTCGGTTATTCACCCAATTAATTAAATTTTCAAAAATTCCTCTATAAATTAAATACCTTTTTGGTGATAAAATAAAATTTTATTTAGCAATTAAAATTTAAAATTTTCCATAATTCTAAACCGTTAATAATTGAAAATTTTAATACTGCTTTATTTTAATTAAAAATAATTAAACAAATTATTTAAAAAATATATAGTATTTGCATAAAACAATATTTGTTGGTCATAGGCTTTAATATTTGCAATCCTCGTGGTTGTCATGCCTGTGACTGTGACACTTGCGACTTCTCAATTATAATAATAATTATTATTATTAAATATAATTAATTAATTTTATAAATAAATATAATAAATAAATAATCTAATCTAATCTAATAAATCAGAATATATGATTTTCTGTTTATTTATGTTAATAATTTTTTGGTTATTAGTATTATTATTATTATTATTTTATGTTCTATATTTTTATTAGAACTATAAACATAATTTTTGTAAAATTAAATAACTAAAATTTAATTTCTTATGAGATTTTAATTCATGTCATCATAAGTTATTTTACACATAAACAATTAATATTAAACAGTTAATTTTATCAAATATTTTTAATAAATAACTAATATTATCTACTGTCAAATCAATTGATATAATTCACTATCAACTAACTACTGATACAATCAATTGTTTGCCAAATAAGACCTTACTATTTACTCCTAGCTAAATGAACAGGGGTAAAAATTTAGTCAGTTACTCCGTTATGCAATTGGACCAAATTAGAACTATGTTATCATTTTGTTTATAAATATAAACATTAAAGCTTAATTTATAAACATAAAAAAGTTTAAAGTTTACTTATCAGATATTAAAAATATTAATAACTCATTCATACTTTTAGTTAAATTTGATTATTTTTGTGCTTTAAAATGAAAAGTCATTTTTTATAATTTTATAAAAGATGTTAAAAAGATATAAATTTTAAACAATTAATAAATTTTTTAATATACAACAAATAAATCATCAAATAACTCATAATCTATATAATTTTATACACTAAATCAATTATAAAAATTATAAAATATGTATAATAAGACTTTTAAATAATTTATTTTCACGTAGAATAACTTATTTAATAAATCATGTTTTAAGTGACTTATTTTCATTATTAGCTTGTCTGTAATTTAATTAATTCAACCAATTGATCATGGCAAATTTATTTCGATTGAACTCGACCTAAAATTAACATATCAAATTTAGGTTAAGCAGTCATGGGATTAAATTCAAATTCTTAAATTAAATTCAAATGTTCAAAATTCTTTCCTTAAAATTTGAAAAATAAAACTAAAATAATATTATTTTAAACGATTAATATGAGTTTAAAGTCAAACTCAAACCCATCATTTGGGCCTGAACTATTGCCAAGCCTAGGCCGACATGAAAAACAATCCATGACTTCATTGAAACGTTAGTTAAAATTTCGTGACATTACACGGAATCAAGCAAATTGAGATTCTATCGTGTATGTGTATCAATTCAACTAAGACTGACTTTTGTGTATATTCGGTTATGGTACAACAAAAGCTACTATTATATCAGCGTGTTACATTACATTGTTCGTTCTGCAACTTCATTCAGAGCCCCAGTCGTTGAAACAAGAACATTAGCAACAGAGCTTTAGGGACCATTTTTGCTATCTCCAACCCGGAGATTGATTTTGTGCAACTAAATGCAATGACTGTCTCCGATCTTCGTCTACTACCAAATTCCCCCTTTGTTATTTCAACAAGATGCCGTGGAATGTCAGTTTTTGGAGCAGCAATTAGTGGAACTTGTTCACTCCTGAGGTACAATGGAGCTCCATGACTAATGCTACAAGAGGAAATGAGCTCCACATTCCGAGTGCAACTACTGGTTCCTAGAACTCCTGGGAGTCGAATTCGGGCTTTGATGGATACTCGAGACCTTGAAGTGCTGGCATTCGTCGTATATCCTCATCTGAATAAGCTGGGATGAACCAATATCTCTTATCTGCACCTAAAACCTGAAAATGCATGCACCAGTTGAAGAACAATGCCAGTAAAAAGTACACTTAACTAGTGCTTACAAACTACCACAATGAGGAGCAGTCAGTAGCAAGGCATAAAGTAAGGCGACTACATTCCGAAAAAATATTTAATTTTTTGGTCATGCAGGATAATAGACATTCTTTAAGGAACAGTTACCAAGGCCAAGAACTCAAAACCATCATAAGAATTACGATTTTAGAACATACAATCATCTATTTTTTCTGTCCTAATTTGAGCGAAGTCAATCATGCTGTCTAAACAAACCTGTTCAAAGTTCCTCTTCCGACCAAGGTCATACCGCCACTTAGGGGTAGTCTTCTTCTCATATGCCTGATTACAGAACAAGTACAGAGCAATGAGTCGTCCTAGACAACTATGACAGCTATCAACAGTAGATTTATTAGAATGAAACGCACTAAGATTCACTATTGCAGAGCAATTACATTCAAGTAGAACATTCTATACAAATGTGGAAGCAAATCTCACAATCAATTTAGTGCAAAATAAGAGGTAATAAGATTTAGTGCAATAAATTGTAGTGAGATGCCAACACAAGAGTTTGTGCCCATAATTAAGCTCCTCTACACTAATGAGTTTAAATAAGCCATAGGATGTTATGACTTGTACCCAAAATGTTTCTTTTGTCACATACAAAAAAAGACCTCCTGATGTCAAAGAACCCAGATTTAAAAGGTCAAAACCAAGTACCTCAATGGTTGTGGTATTTGCTGCCACCAGTGATATGTGCATTATAAGAAATCCCAGAACACTCAAAGCAAACGCCAGATTCAAAACTGAAAAAGAGAAAATTAGATAAACATACAGGCATCACCCACTTTGAAAAGTACAACACTAGGCTAAGTAAATGGTACCGAATGCAAGAAAGGTTGTTGCAAGGGTGCCTGGTGTTCCAGGAATTTCTCCATCACTGAAAAATGCGATAAAATGTGACAAAAGTGACAGAGTCACAAGACTGGTCTCAAGAAATGTGTAGAACTGCATTAAAGTTTGAATTACAATTAATATGATGTCAAAAAACATAATTCTCACCCCACCAATTGATTAAACAGAAATTCAAATTATAGCACAAAATGCGGGAACAAATTAATGATTTTGATGATCACCAAGAGATTTTAGCAGTTGCATCAAAATTAATTGCAAAGAAGGTGAACCATCAATTTAGATAATAAAGGAATTTTCAATACATAGAAAACATAATAATGCTGGCCAGGTCACTAAAAGGCACTAAGAAAACCTTGCAATAAAATCTATGAAATGTACCAACATAGTTCTAATCTTCTCGTAAAATTCCTCTGCCATAAAACGTAGAAAACAGAATGCAACCACAAAAGCAACCTCCCTTCACCCATCCATGGAAACTAGATCCCACATAAATCTGATGAAACCTACAATTATCCTTTTATCTTTGTGGGAAAGATTTGATCAACAAGACAGAAGATGAAGAAAAGGAAGCAGCCTGCAATTCACTACGACGTACCTTTTACAAAGCAAAAGTATCATTCTTCACCAGTGATAGCAAAAATCATCATATAATGGTCCAAATATAGCCAAGGGAACAAACTAGCGCACTTGTACACAGAAGATTTAAAACAAACTTATTGGAAGAAATGCTAAGGCAGACTTACCAAAAACAGAAGGAAATACTTATAGTTTAGTGCCCCAACACAATTTACAACCCACACACAATGATGATCCATCTTTAGCACACACCTCCCACCTGAACGAAGACAAATACCAATTATCTTATAGGATGAACATTCTATCTAACCAAAAAGGGAACAATTTGGGTTAGCGATACTTACAAACAGAGCAATGATGACATCGAGGTGGTTTCATCTGGTTGCATTTTCGACAATATCTTACTATTTGAGTTGATTGGTCAGGCTGCACACCATTGAACTCCGACACACGTAATGGCTCCGCTTCAGCCCTTTCCTCATCAATGGCAGGCCTCCAATTAGGAGGCACACTACCCGGGTCAGTCAAAACAACAGAAAAGTAACTCCATAAGAGCATCACCAACTGCAAATTCAAACAAACATCTCACTTTAAATGATTCCACCAGAAGTTAAAGTTCTTTCATAACGAAGCAGCTCTTTTTCTAATACGAGTTTAAGCTAACGCATAGGTGCACATTAACCCTTTTCTAATAGCCAATCTTGAAATTTTAGTTTCTTAACTATAAAACACATTCTTTGATATGAAAAACAAATTTGGAAAGAACAATTTGGTTTAGCTTCTAAAACGAGATAGATTTCCAAATTTAACCAACAAACCCAATTACAGTCCAAAGGAATTAAAAAACTTTCCCTAGTCAAATGACATTCCAAGACATAACTTTTCCTTGTTCAAAAACAATTAAGGTCAAGAAAACCAAGTTTCCGAGAAAGCACAATCATTAAATAAGAAAAAAAAGAAAGTTTTGCATAGAATCTTACCAAACAATGGAATGGAATCAAGACAGCAAGAGCAATGAGAGAATCCAGGTCACCTTCGTACAAAGCAGGTCCATAATTGGTGAAAACGACAGCGTAGTAAGTCAGACCCACAACCCCAAGTACCAAAAGGATCATGATCCAACCCAAACCCCGCAGGGATGTGCAGAACTTGAAAACATTCCACGCCATAGCAGCTGTAGATCTATGCACACGGAAAGAAATAACAACACGAATATCGATAACGATCTGCAATTTGGAAAATGAAACCGCAAACTATCTTCTACTCTCTCAGACTGTGAGCTTCATGAATCAGATTGGGAATTAATGCTATATTCAGGTACCAGAAACATCCCAATCCCGACATAGCAAAAAAATTCAAAGATTATTGTGAATCTAGGGTTTATGAGAAACGCAATTTGACACGGACTGAGAGTTTATCCATTGTAGGAGACGAGGTCAATAAAAAGTTAAGCGATGGCCAGAGGAAGAGAGCGTGATGTTAGAACTTATAATAATAATAATAAATAAATAAATTCTGTGATTATTTTTAAAAATAAAGCAATTATTATTAATTTTATGAAATATAAAATTAACATATAAAATTACGAGTTCAAGAGTGAATAATTTTATCAATTCACTTTTTAATAAAATATATATTAATGATAGTTAATTAAAATTAATATAGAAATATAAAAAATTTTAAATCATTTTCTTAAAAACTATTATCAATTTAAATTGTAACATTGACATCATATTTTAAAAATATTAATTACGAAATTTATTAATTACTAATCTAATTTTGAGACTAGATTTCTTGTTCTTATTATATTTTATTAAATCTTATTAACATATTTATGTAGAATTTAAATAAATATATAAATAAAATTTAATAAAACAAAGTTAAAAACTACTTTTGAACATTAGAACGTTATTAATATTCCTTTTGTTCTTTAATGTAGATTATGGCTTGAATTCATCACTTATTTAGGCTTTTGCAAGAGAAAGATAATTTGCATTTTCTGATTAATCAACAACCTTTTTTAAAAATTTAGATTAAAATAAATAGTGAATGCTTCTTTATAAATGCTTTTTTTAATTAAAATATATAAGGTTTTATGGTATAATAATTACTTGCTTTATTTATTAATTTGTTTATCTTTTTTATTTGTGTATTTATTATTATTATTTGTAATTTTATTTGCATATTTAATTTTATTTATATAAAATTTAATAATTTAATTAAAAATTAAAAATTTAAGATAAAATAAAAAAATCTTTAAAAATTATACAATTTCTGTGGTGAACAAACTCTAGCCATAAACATAAACTCTCTCTGTACATAAATTTTCACGAGCTTCACTCAATTTTCCATGCGTAAAGGAAAAGACAGAAATCATGTGTTGATGAAGTCTGACTCTTGGTTGAAAAGTAAATGCTACCTCCATCACTTATGTCGCCATTATCAGCTTGAGGACTTCCATCTCTTTCATCTTCTGATTCTGCTGGTGTCCCTGGTTTGAATATGAACAACCCTTGCCCTTGACCTGAGCTACTAAACAACCAGTCATGAACATCCCAAAACACTTCCACAGGTTGCTTGTTAATAATTACGGTTTGGTTCCCTCTGAATTTCCACTGCAAGTTCTTGACCTGAATCATCACTATCCCATCTACGCTAATCCACATTTCGGGGTCTTTATCCCCTGTCGTCGAGCTTTCTACCACAATATCGTGTTCTGGGTTCCTGTCATCGAACTTGCATCTGGTAGAGAAGGATTTCTTGGCGAAAACTATTTCCTTTTTGTAGTACAAGACACTGTCCGCCAGAGCTGGTCTTGCTTTTGTTCTTCTGTACGCTTTTTTCTTGTTATCTCCCACTAATAACACAACCTCTCCGTCAGAAACTATGGCAACATAATAGTCACTGGAAGGTTCAGGCCTACCGGAGAATTTAGCAGAACGAAAATCCCAGTGGACGACTACCTGACACCCTTCAAGCTCAAAGGACTTGCTTCCTTTTTTGGTCCAAAAAAGCCAAGGATTAAGGTCAACCTTGCAACTGTAACAGATTTCACCTTGTAGGCTGTTGACCATGACGTTGACACAGTGGTTCATAAGGTTTCTGCTCCACAGAACAGTCACATTACGCCAGCATCTACCAATGTGTGCCTGATACACCAATGTAACCGTGCTTTGTGGTGCTTTATATGTTCCAGGACCATCTGCCAATTTGTCTATTGAAGTTGATTCCTGATGAGCCCCTCTGGAAAATGCTCTGAACGATAATTGAGCAGCCATATCACTTCTGATCCGAATTCTAACAAGCCTTCTTCAATATTTAAATGGTAGCAAAATTTATGATTTTGCCACCCAAAGAACGAATCATGATCATGAACCCAACCAACAGAAACTTATGATCACATTCTTTAATGGGTTTCACCTTGCACGATCAAACATGGCATTAATGTATGTATGACAATCACCTGTTACCTTGACAAGCGACTAAATCAAGAAGTGTTTCCTTGGAAGCTGAGCTAATGGTGTCCCCGGAAATAATTGGAAGCTTCAAGTTTGAAGAGTTCAAGCAATGAGGACGAAAAGCATTAAAAATTTCACCGTTAATCCTTGATTCTGTAGCAGAAACTAAGCATTCAATGTAAGATCTGCAGGAAAAATTTTCAGGAAATTCTGTTTTGATTGTAGAGAGACAGAGGAAGAGAAGTCAAGGGTGGTTTGTTAAGGAGTGGAGAAAATCTCTCCCTCTCAGAGGTCACAATCAAAACCGTGGCCGAGACGTAGGGGTTAGAAATTTGTCATTGCTATATTCAGGCAGTTTGCCTACTTTGACCTTTCTTCATTTCACTAATCTTAATCACAACTTCCCTCTTCTAGAGATCTTCTAAACACAATGATCTAATAATATTGCTCGTGATGAAAAATGAAACTAAACATAATATCTAAAAGATAAATCCTCTTAAAGAGTGCCTCCCACCTCAATCATGCTCCACGTTCCAGATACTTATAATTGATTGGAAATGGGAATCTGTTGATTATAGTAATATCAGTTGATTTAACTTCATCATTTAAATCATGCACAATTTGTGTTAGTTTCCTTCTTCAAAGCATGTTAACATGATGCAAGTAATATATATAGTATTGATCTTATGTCTTGAATCTTTCCAAAAACAAGACCGCAATATTTATACCCTTTCCTTTCGTTCTTTATTTTCCCTCTTTTATGGAACATTAATTAACACAACAGATTGTAAAACCCTCTCCATTTCAGCTGTTGTAAGCTCCTTGTATCATAATCTAGATTGTTGTATCTGTACAAGTTATAGATGACTAATTGTGAACATTCAGTAACAAAAGAAAAGCAATAGAGCTGAAGACAAAAGTTACAAGACCTTAAAACAATCATAAATTAAACATACAATCTGTCGAATTCTCTACAAGTATACAAATCTTAGCAGAAAGCTTACATATCGTTAAGCGTAACATTCTGAAACTTGGATAGCAGAAAAAGAATCCCTTTACAGTATTTGGCTAGTAACTATAAATATCGAAGAAGTACATCTATGGACTGTTCATACACTAACCTTAACATGAAAGTATTGTTGAAAACGGTAATCGTACCTTTGAAAAAAATAAACAAGAAAAAATTCAAAAGAATATTAATATGCAAATAAAAGTACAAAATTTGATCAAGCATCTAAAGGCGTGACTGAAATCATGGATAAAAATCCATATGCAGTATGAAAAACTTCTCAAAAAAATTTCTCTCTTTATGTAAATCACATTCTGTAGGATACTCGATTGCTGTCCCGTGTCTCCCATCGTGGCTGAGCTATTAATATGTAGTAGAAGTTCATAGCTATGCAGCTCCAAGTTTCTGATGAGATTCAATAAGCAATGCATTTAAAGCAATATGAATGGCAGCTTCATAAACAGCAAGATCATAATGCATACCATCTAGTGTACAACGTGGCCCACAATTCCAACTCAGTGATTCAATATCCAGAAATAAAAACGGGCCGCCATATCTGCGTAAGAGGTTGCTGTTACGTAAGGTTTGATCATAGGTATGCCACACTTCATCGGTCATCTTCTCCCTTTTCTCCTTTGTGTTCAACATCCCATTTATCAACATTGGCATCCCAAGCCAAAACAAATGCGGGAATCTAGTAGATACAGAACTCACCACAGGCTCATTTGTGGTGAACTCTGGAGAAAATGGTAACAATGATCCTATTGAATCCCTCAACAATTTTAATGCAACAGCATAATCTGATGCATTAGTGACATGAAGCATATGCCATAGCCCAGCACCCATCACCAAAACATCAGGGTAACTCTTATTTTGTTTAAAACTAGTCACTAAATCAGTTAAGTTGACCACAAAAGGAGCCCAAATAAAATCCAACTTCATACCAATTTCACCAATAACAATCTTATAATCACTGTGTCTTTTGAACAAATCACCCTTGATTGACTCCATTCTATGTGAATCCAAAATTAAATTAAGCAGGGACTGCACCATGATCCTTGCTTGTGAATCTCCAGCCACAACAATCCATGATCCATTAAGCAAATCCGAAACATCTGACTTGCTCAATTTCTGAAATTCACAAGCCTTTACCTTCCCAGTATTTGACCAATTCCAGATTTTGTCATAAGTGACAGAGTAATTGCTCTTATCATTCAAATAAGTATTGCTATTACTTTTCCTATGTGGCTCCACAACAAAAGAGCTATGGTTGTTGGAATTGGTGGGTTTGACATCCCAGACAACTTCATTCACCAAATTAATGCAAGAATCTTCCCGATTATCAAAAACAACAATAGATTGAACAGAAGTAACAAAATCAGAAACAGAAGGAATATACGGTGTTATATGGACACCTATTGCAAGTGTAATGAAAAGGGCACAACCAAAGAACAGCATTTTGTTGCGGCTCAAACGCCAGCCTGCCATTCCCATTGGCACAAACAATACCACACAGGCTGCTAATATTCCTAGTTCCACTCCTCCCAGTCCTAGTCCCAAACCTAACATCACCAATCCTCTGATTGTTTATTCGATTGTGCTTTCACCATGCCTGATCCCAAAAGTCACATCTTTAACAAAAATCATGATAATTGATCGTGTTAGGCGAACCAAGTGACAAAGACAGATACAACTTATTTCCTGCATTTCCTTTCCTTGTGTAAAACTTGAAAGTTAACAATTAGGACTGATAAACAAAGATTAGAAATCAGTCTTGGTGAGCTTTCTAATGAAGGCAGTACTTGGTATGAATGACGCAAATGGAACAATCAACGACAAGGGGAGTCAGACGGCCATTAGAGGCTAAAGTATACATCTGAAATTGTCTCAGACCTGCACAAGCAAACAAAGTTCCTCAAGCTTTATCCTATACAAAAGAACAGAAAATTGGACCTCTTAACTAATCAACATGACATTTCTAGATGCTTCATCGACTGAAAATCCACTACCCCCCCTCCATCCTTTCTCAAATTGCAGTCACAAATGTTCACTAGCAAATATATCTATACCAGCAATGTCCGACCAAGGAAAAAAGCTACAGTGTCCAGTTGGCAAATCTAGTAGTTACATTGGCTAAGCCCATATATAGTATAGTAGAAGTAAGCAATTCAAAAACAACCAACCACCATTTTAGCCTCAAAGCAATTTGTTTTCAGGAAAAAAAAACAACAAGAGGCCAACCTGAACAGAGCATCTGACCCAATGGCTAGCAGACTCGCTTGCAGGTAATTGGAAGATAATAAGATCATGGAAATTTCTCAGATGTCCTCAGATCTCTCTAAACAATGATCAAGACAAACAAACTTAATTGCACTCGAACATGGGAAATTGACGAAATTAAGCATAACAAACAAACAAACAAAAAAGTTACAAATTCACAAGATCCCAAGTTACACAAAAAACCTTTAAAAAATCATCACAAAAAAGGGAAAGAACTATACTTGAATATGAAGCTCAAAGTCCACCAAAAACACAGAAAGAGCAGAAACTAATTGTCACCGTCCCCGGAAGAATTTGGCTATGGATGCGTTCTGTGAATTGGCGTTTGGCGAGTTGAGCGGTCACACGCTTAAAAAAGTATTAAAATCGGTGCACAAGAGTGACTTGTTGCTTGATGCTGATGGTATGGCCCAGTAAGCGAGACTTATGCCGTAAGTAGACTATCCGAGGTCGTTTAAAGCTATCGAGCAGGACAAAAGGACGAAGTAGTACAGGACAAAACGCACCGTGTAATATCAGTATATTCTTCGATCGTGATTTGGACAGCCTACCGCAATTAATGAAGCGTCTTTTCTCGAGTGATGTGGCCAATTATTCTACACAAATTAAGTTCAGGTTCAGATAACAGGTTCGTTCGTTAATGGTAGGATGTCAATTTTTGCCTGACCATTCCAAAATCAACAACTTTAAATTGAGCCAATTAAATTTATTTATTTTTTCTAATTTTTCTGGTTGAAGCTAAATTTGAGTTCGGAATCTTCGGCTTTATTTAAAATTCGAGATGTCAAATAAAACGTTATGGTCTTTAGTAATATGTAATTATCTTAAATTTTCAAATTAAAAATTAATTAAAATACCCAATTCACTTCTAAACATAAGTTTTTGTGAAAGTTCGAATCCAACCCGACTGGCTAATCTCAAACTTAAAATTTAAGGATATTGTTATAAGTTACATCAACAATTCTATAATTTTCTTCTCATTTTTTAGATTTGATTGTGATTGAAAACTAAATGGGGATATAATACTTTTATTACACATAATTCATAATTCATGTCATTATTTATTCTAATTTTTTCAATTTATTTATTCAGTTCAAAATAATCTTAAGATTAATGAATCAAGTATAGAGTTGAAGAATAAAAACTCGGGGATTCTTGATATTTATCTCTATCACTTGAAATCGATAATAATAATTTTAACTCGAGCTTAGTTATAGAGTAATTTTTTATAAATGTATAAAAATAAATAAATTAAATATTATTTATAATAATTATAAAAAGCAAAATAAAAATCATTCCTAATAATTTTCCTTTTGGCTCAAAGTCAAAGGGTTTAAAATTTCTGTTGTTATTATTTTGTTTTCTCTATCTAACATGACATTATTTTGTAGTAAAAATTGTGTTATATTATGTGCAAAACCTAAAAAACGATGTCGTATTAGACGCAAAATAGGGCTAGAAGAAAGAGTTATTGGAAGAAAGATATGATCCCATAGTCAGAGACATTAGATCAGCTCTTCCGTAAATGTTGTGCCTGTATTGTTTCGAGATTAAAACATAGACGTTTTAATTAAACCAAACCTTTCGGCTTTACTTGGCTCATCTCTCGCCTAAGCTGAGCCAATGCCCCCTCTCCCCCTTCGTTTTGCTTCCTACCTTTTCTTCATGCTCAGTTTAAGTTATAATTGCTTAGATGTCTCCCAAGAACTAAAATCCCACTTTGGCATTTGTCCCAGATAACTTCTTATCTTTAAAGCTTGTGTTTGTGATCATTCTTTTTGCTTTTATTTGAATCCCCTTTCTGGGTGGTTGTTTCTCTTATGCCTCTGTGATTTTTGTAACGAAATTGATCATCGGCCGCAGGAGGTAGTGGCCTTCCCTTTTGCATTGTTAAATCGCATCCCTCAATCCTCCACTACAGTTATAAACAAAAGCTCTTTCTTTTTGCATTCATGCTCTCTCCTTTAGCTTTCTGTTTGAAGTTACCGAAACATTGATAAGATTTAGAGGTGAGTTCCTGTCCTAAGAAATGTCCACTGAAATGTTAGCGAATTTTAGACTTCGATGAATTCTTTAGTATACTCGTGGAAACAAGAAAAACCCATGTTTTGTGTGATTTAGAAGCGATTTTGGTATGAAAAGAATGATTTGGCAAGCAACTTCGTGACTTAGAAACAAAACCCAATTGTGTTTGTGCCCCATTAATGAAGTGCTTGACTTTGTACTTTTTTGTTTATATGTTTCTCTTTGTTTTGAGTTTTAATGTGGAATTGGTGTAAGAATTCTCTGTTTTTCTTTTGTTTGATCAATCGGCAATATAGTTCGTCTTGTAATGGTTCCAGTAAAGAAAAGAATAATGGTTCCAGCAAAGTCTCCATCTTTCACTACAACTTTATTTGGGACTGATTAGATTCCTTCTTCAAAGTTTTTGTCTTCCTTTTCGTCTCATTGTATCAATGTCCTTATTTCCGTCGTCATTAGAAAAGTATCGAAATTTCGAAGTGGGTCTTTGTTCCTTCTAGTAATTGTTGTTGTATAGCTACTGTTCTAGTGAGACCCACATAGAGTTGAGTGAAAGAACCCCTCACTCATAGGCAATGTTTTGAAACCCAAACCGGCCATCGAACCAGAAGCTTTACTAGTCACCGATTTGATCGGTTCAACCACCGATCGAATCGATGTGACGTCAT
>JANVCL010000009.1:24173713-24192638 GCA_026546855.1 Erythroxylum incrassatum | reverse complement strand
GTTTGCAGAGGAACATAAGTTGGACCTTGTGATCATAGTCCCTACGTTCACGGTCGAGAGTTCATTTTTTTTCCTAATATTGTAGTATTTTATTGGATTTAATAAATCTCAGTCATTTATTTACGTAAATTTTACATAAATCTCGCATAAATCTCGCAAAGTGAATGACTGAAAATTTATGAGATAAAATATAGCAAAATAATATTGGACAAAAAATCTGAACCCCTTCCTGTTCCTGGCTCTATACCACACTTCTCTGGCTGTCTTATTCGGTAAGTCACTAGAACAAGCATTGTGTTGAATGTTTCACTTATCTTTTTCTCCGAATTCGTTCAGAGGACGTTGAGCCCTCTTAATTTAAGTTTAAATGTTATGTTTGAATTATTATATTTATGATATTTGATTAACCCACAAATATTATTAATATCACGTCTACTTTATTATTATTTAAAATTTGTCAGTGAAATAATTTTTTAACTTACTCTCAATTATGATTTATCGTAATTATACATGTATCATTCATAATTACTCTTAATCTGCAATTTAAAACATTGCATTCGAGTATTACATATGCATCAGTTTCTATTATGATCCACTAAATAGGTGAATAATGTGTTTTGTGAACTTCTTAATTACTCACTAAACCAAAATTTGGAAGGTTTTGTTTGTTTCAGGTGAGGAGGAGCAATGTTTTTCTCTTATCAACATGTCTATGATGCATGTGGATGGTGTGGTCGGACAGACTAGATCTTCTGTCTAGTTTTACTCTGTCTTATTCTGTCTCATGAAATCTCAGTCATTTATTTTGCGAGTTCTATGTAGGTTTCATGCGAGACCCACGTAAATAAACGACTAAAATTTATTGGACACAATAAAACACCATAATATTGAACAGGAGATCTGGATTCGTAGCCGGAGTCATATTACTCCGTTTTCCAAAAGTCATGCAACCCTTCTTAATACTACATTAGACATATTAATAAAATACTAATAAAGATGATCTTTTTAACTAAATTATATAAATTTTAAATTTTAAATATTTAATTAAAATTAATATAAAAAATAAAAGATTTAAAAATTGAGATTTTTAATTTGATAGCTCAATTTTAAATTTTAAAATAAAAATCCTTTTACGTCATTTTTGGTGAACTTAAGCACAATCTTTTATGCAGTTAGGAACTAAATTAAGTAGGAAATAGGAATTTTTTTGGGGAAGAATAATAACGTGGAAAAGAATATTTCAACGCGCGAATTTCCTGTTCCACTACACATGACCTCCCACGCACTTAACGGCCTCTTCTCACTCTCATTCCTTCTTTCTCTCCACACTCTTCTATTATTCTATTTTTCTTTCCTCTCTTCCCATTGTTCTGTACCACTCCATAGAACTTTCTGTTGGTTTCTGATCGATCTAGCGAGTGTTCTTCACAATGTCGTTGTCTGACTCTGAATCGTCGACGCACGGCGGCGGAGGAGAGCACAAATTCTTTCGCCAGATCAGCCGCGACCGTAAGTTACCGACGAGTTCTCAAAGAACCGATCAAGATTTCGGAATTACTTTAATTTGAATTTCTGAGAGCTTGATGATACTTTTGGAGTAAACTGCGCGATTTTGATTTGTTTTACTTTAAAGTAACACTCGCATGTTATCCTTTCCTCTTGTTGATGGATTTTCCCGAGGTTTATTTCAGGATTGTTAAATGAAATGCTAGGATCAACGAAGTCGGGGGATTCAAGATCAACGTGGAAGGTACATTTGATGTAATAGGAGTCTGATGTTTATTTTAATGAATATTACTCATCCTACATTTTTTCCTGGTTTGTTCACATTTTCCAATTTTATATGTTTTGTCTGTGGCTTTTTAGAAAAGCTACATACGAACAAGAACGAATGGAGTCTTTCTTTCTTTATCTTATATATGCATTTCTCTTACTAGATTTAGCGGATCTGCTTGGCAACGTCAAGATGTTGTTAAATTAATCAGTCTTCTTTTCTTAAATAAAGTGTCTCATTCTTCATTTCATTGCAGTTCTATCTGTCTATTAACTGAACAGATATTGTAATGCTATTCCAAAATTGTAGACATCAAATTGTTCATTAAGTTTGCTCTGCACAGGTACTCATCATGGACAAAGTTACAGTAAAAGTAATGTCTCACTCTTGTAAAATGGCAGACATCACAGATCAAGGAGTCTCATGTAAGAATCGTATCACAATTAGATTTATTCTCAATTTAAGTTTTTCTCCTGATAAGGACCCTTGAATGGTGCAAGCCCAGTGGGTTGGTTAGGAATTCAGTCGTACAATTGTATTAGGCTTTATTGTCCATTTATGCTCTCAATCGACAATATCAATAAAGTTACTTATGAGAAGCATTTTTAGTCAAATAATTCTCATGCGTTTATTTCTCCGTTGAGGATTTACTAGCGGGCTTCCTTGTACTTGTCTTTAACCAGACTTCTGATAGTAGAAGTTCTTCAACCACTCAAGCGTATCTTGATTGTTCGTTATTTAATGCCATGTAGTTCTTGTTTGATGAATTTAGCTAATAGAATTTGATAAATACGGTATTTTACTGTAGTGGTGGAAGAGCTATTCAAGAGAAGGGAACCACTGCCTTCCATGGATGCTGTATATTTTATTCAGCCTTCAAAAGAGAAGTAATTTTTCCTCGCTGCTAAAAGCAAACTTTGATTCTTATGTTTGACAGAAAATGCAATAGATCGATACTGTTGATGTGCTTGTTGATTAATTTCAATTATATTTTTAGTCTTGTATGACAACGAATGGTTTTCGGGCCAATAGCTGATTCGAGGTTCTGCCATTGTGGCACATTCAGGAAAAAAGGAATTTCTTTCTGTTGTAACTAGTAGCTGAAACCATCCTAGTTTCCTTTTGATATAATTTTTGACGGAATTCATAGGATTGTTAAGTTTTATAATAGAGTTGGTTTGCACTGCTAACATGTCTATGCAACTCCAGCTCCTTTGAAATACGTTTTGTTTGATTTCTTGCATTGCGGAATTCAACACGAACTGTCTAAATTCTGCTTTCTTGAAGTTGCTTGTAATTTTCATCGTATTCAATGCTGACACACCTTCTGGGAAGGTATTATCCCGTTTAACTCTACTTTTTACTAGCATGCAGTATCGTAATGCTCTTGTCCGATATGTCTGGAAGGGAGCCTTTATACAAGAAGTAAGTCCAAGATACTATTTCATTTTTCGGTTCAGTGACTTTAATCTATATGTTCAGACTCATTTTAGCTGACCTCTAATTATTTTATCTGAATTGTTTTCCCTTCTTTAGAGCTTTCGTTTTTTTTAGTTCACCTGTCCCAGCGGGCTTAATTAATCACATCAAGGGTGATACAAGTGTCGTTCCCCGCATTGGTGCCTTGAGAGAGGTCTAGATTCTCCCTCTTTTTTGGTTAATTGGTGATATGTATAATGTTGCATGCTTGTGATGTTTAACCTTCTTTTTCTTTTCTTTTTTCCTAATCCTATTATTTTGCCTTTGGTATCTTGCAGATGAATATGGAATATTTCCCGATAGATAGTCAGGTATGTACATGTATAGCTTTGTTTTACGAAAGCGACATTAGCACGTGTGCCCCTGTGCCAGTTTGAAATATTTTCCTGGTTATGTAACTTGTGTTTGTTTTCTGATAGATAATATCATCATTCCCTATTTTTTTTAATGTAGTAAAAGAATACGTATAGTACTAATGCGATCTGAAGCTTGTTGGCTTCTTGAAGCATTGTATTGACTTCTAATTTTTACATCTTTTGGCAATAGAAATATTATTTGTTATTCTTCAAAAAAAATGCATAGTAGTTTATTGTTCTTCAAAACAACAAAGTTAAAACAATATTTTTTAATTCTTAGTTTAAATCTATTGAGATCTTTTGTTGCTTTAGAAAAACTTAGAACTCTATGTAGTTACATTTTCAATTTTTTATGACGGGACTTCAAAATTATTCATAGTTAGAAGTATGCCTCTGTTTGACTGCTTTTTGACTTCCTGCTTGATAATCTTTAAACGTCATGAATATATATTCCCAAGTTTTGTTTCACATGGATACATTTACATGTGCTGAAAACCATTCCCTGCCCCTTGTGTTCACGTCTCTTATGTAACAATTAACAGAATGTGAATAAGTAACACTGGATTCGTCCACTGAGATCCCTTTAACGCAGGCTTTTATTACTGATCATGAAGGAGCACTGGAAGAGCTGTATGGTGACAATGCCGAGAATTCGCGTAGATTTGATGCTTGTCTGAATGTGATGGCGACTCGAATTGCTACGGTATTTGCTTCACTGAAGGTCAGAAATTTACTTAAGGAGATACATAAACTCTTTTAGGAATTTATCAATCATTATCTTGAAAATCAGTGATTTTAAGTTTATTTTGGAGAACATACATGTTTATCTGCGCCGCTTGAGCTCAGTTATGGGAATTGTATCCGAAGTTGTTTCTCTGTTCACTGGGTGTTATGTCAGAGCTTTCATGATCATTAAATTTTCTTAAGTTGCTTAGATACGAGCAACATTTTATTGCTTACTTTCTGGTTGCCTTATCTAAAGAACTAGTCATTGATCAACTACTCTAGTACTCTCTACAGACTGGTTGGCATGGCCTTTGTCTATCATTACAAACCTTGATCCCGGTGTGCATTATTTTCAGACCACAAATATTTGACACATTCCACATGATGTTAGGGGAGTCAATCAAAGTTCATTTGTACTCTATTTTTCATTTATAGGAAAAGTTTCGTTTTCAGGAATTACCCGTTGTGCGGTATCGTGCTCCCAAGGTGCAAGATGCATCAACAGCAACAGTTCGTGATTTAGTTCCTGAAAAGCTTGCTGGTGCTGTATGGGATTGCATTTCAAAATACAAATCTATTCCAAATTTCCCACAGAAAGAAACATGCGACTTGCTCATCCTAGATAGATCTATGGATCAGGTTGCAAAATAACGTTCCTTTAACAAGTATTCTTGTTTATGGTCGATGGTTTTAATTCTGTTGCATATCATGAATCTTCACGTCCAGATTGCTCCAGTTATACATGAATGGACTTACGATGCTATGTGCCACGATTTGCTAGATATGGAAGGAAACAAATATGTGCTTGAGGTATCTTTTTTAGTTTTACTTTTCATTGAGAGGGTTCCAAGGGATTTTAATCCATCTTTATGTGATGCAACTGTCCTAAAATATTTGTTTAGGTTCCTAGTAAATCAGGTGGTCCACCTGAAATGAAAGAGGTCCTTTTGGAAGACAACGATCCAGTTTGGCTTGAGCTTCGCCATGCACATATAGCTGATGTATGTTGAGCATTTCTTCTTTTTCTATCACTTTATCTGAACAAACATTGTGAAATAGGTTTCAAGTTTCAACCAACTGAAAATATCAGGCTAGTGAACGCTTGCACGACAAGTTTACCAACTTCACATCAAAGAACAAAGCTGCACAGATGCAACAGGCTGGAAGGTTTGTACATCTGTAACTTTTTTATCCATTTGATGTTGAGTTGCGTAATGACATGTCATATCTGCTTATAATTAAGCTATCTCAAGGATTTAGTGTATTTAAAATTTTCAGGTTTGTATGGTTCATGCCATTTGTTTTTCACTTTTTCAATCGCCATATTTTTTGGATTTTGTTTCGATATAAAAGCATGAGTTAGGTGCAAGATGCAATTCCCTTATGAAGGTGAATTATTGACAGTTCCATGCCTCAACTTGGCCTCATTTGCTAACTAGAAATCCAAGGTTACAAAGTGAATAAGGGGGCATTTCTACACAAGATTCTACTAATTACGATAGATGACATCACTTTCATGGTTCACAATGTTTGAACATTGTCTGGAAAGACAGTACCAAGGCTACGTAGAAGTTTTCTGTCAGAACTCAGCTTATCAATCCATCTATGTCTGTGGTTTTAGTACCATCACAATTACATGTAAAGATATGCATCACTTAGTTGCAGATTCGACTTTTAAATTGTTAATAGAATAAAGGAGCAGGGTCTCAAGAAACCGGTTCACTTCCTTACCTGGTGCTGAATTTTGAATTAATGCAGAGATGGCAATGAAATATCAACTAGAGAACTACAGAAAATTGTTCAAGCATTGCCAAAATACAACGAAACAGTTGAGAAGCTCTCTCTCCATGTTGAGGTGCGATTCTTCTTTATCTTGTCATGCTTTATTTTTCAAGGTCAACAGCTTTACATTTACATGGATTCATGCATGTGAATTGTAATTAGTGTGTTCACTAAGAAATGACATGGGAATTTAATTTGCTTATTTAACTGCGAGAACCTCTCCACAATAAGGCGGGAGAATGTCAACTTTCTTTTGACTTATTGAAGTTCAACAATTTGCGGGGGTTGGATCTGAAATAGAGCAGAAAGCATTAAATAAGAAGTATCAAACATTCAATGTGAACAGGAGTTATAATGAATTGAAGTTGCTATAGCGCTAAAACCTAAAACTGTGATCCTAAATTTGTGAAGAACTAGTGGTTCGGAGGTTCAAGCTTGATAGAGATGGTCTATTCTATTGGTGCACAATTATACATCACGAGTTTTGCCTGCGTTATTTGCTTATTTTTCTACACAGATTGCTGGAAAAATAAATAGTCTTATCAGAGAGATGAAACTTAGAGATCTTGGACAACTAGAGCAAGATCTTGTTTTTGGGGATGCTGGAGCAAAGGATGTCATCAATTTTCTAAGAACACATCAGGTGATAAATCATGGAATTCAAGTGGACAAAACATACATGATTGATGTTCTATGCTCGGTATTTTATCAAAAGAACCTTTTCTCCATGCAGGATTTAACTCCAGAAAATAAACTTCGGTTATTGATGATTTATGCCTTTGTATATCCTGAGAAATTTGAAGGTGACAAAGGTGTAAAGCTAATGCAGGTAAATACTCTATTCAAATGTGAGAACTGATGTATGACGAAATGATTCGTGTGTATGAAAAAATAATACACAAAACGATGACTAATAATTACTAAATATATTTTCTTAATAGGATTCCTGAAAACTAGAGAAATTCATTGGAAAATAATTGTTAAAAATGATAACACAATCAAGGAAAAGAAGTGTTTTGTTGATTTATGTATGTGCTTGCTATAATATTTGGTCCTTTTTACCTTATGCTTCTCGCTGTGACCAAACTTAATGCGAGACGGAGTTGGCATTTGCTTCTATTTATAGGACATTTTGTCCTTCACTCTCATTTTAGTCCAAGAACCAACGTGAATTTTATGTCCTTTGCCAAACGATCAATTTTACTTTTAAGACTTTTCTGATGGTTTTATTCTCCTTTTAATCAGTTGGCCAAGTTGACAGATCAGGATATGAAAGTTGTGAATAATATGAAACTGCTTTCGGGGTTATCCGAAACCAAGAAGCCAGTCAGTAGTTTCTCTCTCACGTTTGATAACAATAAGAAGGTATGCACATAAATTTGCAACGTTTGTTTCCTATCTACAACGTGTTTGCATGAACAAAATGTAGCTTTTGAATCTTGTCTAACAGTTTGATCTATGTTTCTTTTGATTATCAGAAAAATCAGGCAGCAAGAAAGGATCGAACTGATGAGGAAGAAACATGGCAACTGTTTCGCTTCTATCCTGTGTTAGAGGTATTAATCTTACTTTAGGACTGCTTATAAGGTTCTATCTTTAGTTTCATAATGATAAGGATTCGTCACCAAATTACTTGAAAGAAATCATAAAATATTTCTCTCTACATAGAATGTGCAAAGCTTCGCGTATTAGAATGTGCAAAGCTTCGTGTATATCTAGTAAACAATAAAAGCTATAAAATTTAAGATGCAGATTGAAAGAATTGAAGAGGGGAAATGCTTGTCACATCCTAGATTACATATACATATCAGGAAATTCATATTGATGCCTAACTACTAAATTTATCTTATTTTGTAACCTTGTTCTTGACATAATCTCTTGGCAAATTTACCCTGGCGTTCAAAATTCATTATGGTACATGGTAGATTTTATTTATTGACAGAATGAAAGACTCACTTATTTTAGTGAGAATTATCAAAAGACTAATTTTAGGCTACTTTATTTCTCCGTCAGGAGCTTATTGAAAATCTCAGTAAAGGTGCATTGCCAAAGAATGAGTATATATGTATGAACGAGCCGAGTCCACCTGTCCCAGAGCCCACTAAGAGAGGATCAGGACGGACAAATCAAGCCCCTGCTGCACCGGAAAAGAAAACTCCACATTCAATGAGGTCTAGGAGGACTGCAAATTGGGCTCGACCTCGTCATTCCGATGATGGCTATTCAAGGTACGCACAACCTGGACTTGTTGGTATCCGTAGTTGTGCATGATTAGCCATATGTCAACAACTACCTTTCATCTACTTCAGTCCTCAGCGGTCACATTTAATCATTTACTTTTCCAGCAGCATATTGTCATTTTTTTTAGTGGTAGACTGATAAACCGAGCTCAGTTGAATTCTGCAAAAGCAAATGTACATCACATTACCAAGTTCCTTCTTGCTTGAATATCTTTTATAATTTTCCAACTGCTTTTTGCAGTGATTCAGTTCTGAAAGAAGCAACATTAGATCTTAGGAAAATGGGACGACGCATTTTCGTATTTGTCATTGGGGGTGCAACTCGATCCGAGGTAAACTGTTTTAGGAACTTCTCATTTTGGAATACATATCTCATTTCACCTGGAAGTTAGATATTCACTGTGGCTCTTTCTTGACACCGTTGTCAGCTGCGAGTTTGCCACAAGCTCACAACAAAACTGAGGAGGGAAGTTGTGCTAGGCTGTTCTAGTTTGGACGATCCTCCACAATACATAACGGTATGCCTTACGCTTATGATGAAAATTTCTTTACTGGATAAGTACTTCCCAAAAAATAGCATTGTAAACATTGAATACTCATCTAGTTCTTATCCAAGCTTTAATGATCTCATAATCCTATCAGTTCTACCATATTTTATGTCTATCACCGTTCCATCTTGTCCTCTTCTCTTTACCACTTCGAAACGTAGAGATATGGTCGTTCATTGATCTTTTGAACATGGCAGAAACTGAAGCTGCTGTCAGATACCTCAATGGATGCGCGTTGAGATGATATACTGAGATCGGTAGAAATATGTGGAATTTTTGCTTTTAATCACCACTTGCAGGTGCGCCTCTTGAGACTTCTGTTGCGCACAAGCAACTTTTAGCAGATACCATACACGAAAAATTGACCATCCCTTTTTGCCCTTTTCAAGGTATACACATAATTATACTGGAGACCAGCCACAAATAGCAACTGTCAATTCACATGTTCTTCACTTCTCTTCAAACAATACAGTGATTGGAGAAGGTAATGTATAACCCCGCATTTCTTAATGGGGCTGAAATGGAAAATCACTGATTGGCGTAGAGCAAATTGTACGACTTATGATTGCGGGGCTACTGTACACTTTCTCTGATGACTGCCTCGACAATTAGCAGAACTCAAAATGATGAAAAAAAGAAAAGAAAATAAAAGTGTGAGAAAGGGATGTCAAGTGAAGTAACCATACTCATGTTTTTAAGGCTTCCTTCTACTTATTCACCATCAAATATCATATCACCGTTTTTTGAGCTTAAAAGTATGCAATATCCATCTGGAGTTATCTTACCCTCGCAAAACACGTCACTTATGGGAGAAATTGCTAAAAAAGTATGCATGCATGTAAATTCGCCATTTATTCATAGGTAGAACTGTAGAAGTTCTCTACTTTTGACATTCAGTATTAAATCTTTTATTTAATAATTACAATTTTTAACTTATCCAATTTTAAAAATTTTAAATTGATTTTATGATTTAGTTTACTTTAATAATTCTTATTGTTAAAAACTAACAAATTAATTAATTAGTTTCGTAAATAATCAATTGTATAAATTAATTAAATTTTATTTAAAAGTCAACTTTTTAATTAAAGTTTAAAATTTTCAATAAGTAAAAATAGTTTTTTAATTATATTTTATTTTTATTTAATTTAAACTGATTTTATAAATATTAGATATATTAAAGGTTTTAAACCTTAAATTTTTAATTAATTAAAATATTTCGATTTTTAAAATATTAGTTTTAATATTTTCAAAACCTTTTTCCACGTACCCATCCTTCCAGCCTTGCGAAGTCGAGGTCCGACAACCTCCGTACGTACCACATTTAAAACTGAATTACGTTCTCTAATTAAGAAATTGAAGATTTGAGTGTTAATATAAGCAGCAATTTACTTAGAACTTGATACCGCAATTTAGAACTTAGCTAGCTCTGGTTTACTATTGAATCTTATACGTATTTTATAAATTATTATATATACTGAACAATTTATTAATATACACTGAAGGATAACTATTATAAAATTTACTCGAGGGAAGTTGAATTGTAATAATAAAATGTTGAGATTCTGTGGTGTTAGTTGAATATCTTTCACATTTTTTCATGAATTCAAATCTCCTATTCACTATTACAGTATAATGCAATTGTAGTTTATTAGTTGTTAGGCATGACAATGGGCTAATTTATGAGTCCAAATTCAAGTATTTTTAATAAGCTTATTCAAGGGTTAAATCACGCTCATATCGATTCAAAACCTAATTTTTAAAACAAAACAATAACACTTTGTTTAGAAGAATTAGGCCCTGAGCATGCTTAAATTTAATAATCAGATTCAGATTTAATTAAAAAAATAATATTTTACATATTTAATTTTTAAAAAATTATTTTAAAAATTTTAACAAAACCGACCTATAAGTCAGTCCATTGATATCCTTATTAGATATTATGTTCGACGATTCTCTAAATTTGAAAAAATAGAGGTTATTTGTATTTTTGAGAAGAAAGGGTTGATCCATATTCATTATTGAATAGAACATATTAGGCCAATTTTTTTAAAAAATATTGTCATTAATTCTCTAAGTTTAGCATAAAACTTTTATTTATTTGGACATCATTTTTTTATTTATTTGGAAATCATACATACCTCTGCTTAGCTTTGAAGTTTGAACAACTAGTGAGATAACTAGATAAGCACAAATTGCCCCTAGTCTAATCAAAATTTGCGGGAAAATTAAAATGTTTGTATAGATTTGATCTCATCAGTTTCACGTTATTAGTTTCTTTCTTCCTTTTCTAAAAAATAGAATTTCTAACTCATCATTGCCCTTTGGTTGTCTCCCGTTAGCATCAATCTCAGAGTTTACGCAGCAAATTTTTTAAAAACTATTAAAAGGTGCATTTTCAACTTAAAATGCAACTTAATTGTAATATTTTAAAGCAATTAAATTACAATTTAACTTTCTAAAACTTTTAGAATGCACTTTAAAAAGATAAAAAATTTAACAAAATTAACTCTTATTTTTTGTATTTTTAAATAAAAATAAGTTTCACTATTATATAAATATATATATATATAACCAAAAATTAAACTATACAGTAAAATCTATTACATATATTTTAGATAAAAGTCTCCCTTGTAATAAAAGAACTCGTTATTATGCAATTTAACTCATTATTATGCAATTTAATTAATAGGTTCTACTTATAAGAGAGCGTTTGATTCACCAGCTGGAATATATAAAGAATAGAATAGTTATTTTTATGAATATAATAAATAAGGAAAATAATAGATAAGTATTACATAGTTTGATTTATTACTAAAATTTTCTAATGATGATGTATGCTAATGTTTGGTTTGAAAACATATGGTTGAAATGACAAAGAAATAATTACAAAAAATTAAAATATTCATTATAGTTATTATTATTATTATTATTATCATTATCATTAATTTTCTTCTTCTTCTTCTTCTTCTTATTATTATTAATTTCCTTATTATTATTATTATTATTTTCTTATAATAATAATAATAAGAAGAAATTTAATAAATAATAATAAGAAGAAGAAGAAGAAGAAAATTAATAATAATAACAACAACAATAATAAAATAAACTTAAAGACGATGATAAGAAGTAGAAGAAAATTAATAATAATAATTGGTTTGGGTGAGTCCACACCATTGGGTTTTGTCCCCTCTAGCCTCTGGGTGAGTGTTCCTTGTTCCACCACTTTTTGTGGTTGAAATGGCAGGAACGCGTCGAACCCAGGACTTCAAGGTTTTGTTGGATGCAAGACATACGCCTCTCACCACTTAGGTTATAATAATATTGATAATAACAATAACAACAACAACAATAATAATAATAATAGGGAGAAAGATTTTATACACTTTCAAGAATAGCTAAAAAAAACTATTCCAGAAAGTATAAAAATAATTAAACATGAGATAATTTATTCTGTATGTTATTTTTTAATCCAAGAAATGAATAAAACTCCGAGTAGTTATTCCACACCAAACATGCCATGACCCATGATAGTTATAATGTGACAATAAGATTATTTTTTATTTAAAAAATAAAAATACTAATAGTAATATTTAATTGATGAAAATTAATTATGTTAAGTCTTTTATATATTTAAGTTTGTTTGGAATATTTTGAAGATATTTAATTGTAATTTGAACATTTTAAAATATTAAATTTTATTTTGTATTTTTATCGTAAATTTAAAATCATTTTTTACTTTCTTTTTATTTACGCAACAAATAAAAATCTAACAGAAAATAGAACAGTGAAAAATATATGTATTCAAATAATTAGCAATCAAAACTCAAAACTGAGAATATAGGTTTAGCGATTTTTGAAACTTTTAACATTAAGAGGCCAAACGTAGAAGCTCATGCCTAGCACAGACCTGCCATTTGTAGTCGTACCCATTTCTCACTCTAGAGTATTCGAAAAGCCCTAGGCTTTCAACCTTCATCGATCGAGATATGGATCCGATTTTACCGATCGCGACTGTTTCGGTGCTTCTTGGAGCTCTAATCGCTCTTGTTTTCTTCAGAAGCTATTTTCTCAAGAGAAAATCAGAAGTCGGATCCATCACCAAGCCGGAGGTCCATTCGGATACTAAGAAGCCTACAAAACCTACTCAACCAAAGAAGTCTCACTCCAAACCTCACTCTCATGCTTCCGATAAGGTACTCGCGATCTGTAATTCACTGTTTTGTCTGTTGTGAGGTTGTAGTAGTTCTTTTTTGTTTGTTTTAATTTGGATGTTTATGAACTCACTTTGTTTAGATGAAAATAGGAGGAAATCTGAGTTTATGTAGTCAAATTGTGTGAGTGGAAATTGGAGAGCCGTGAGTCAATTATGGTTCTGAGGTATGGATTTAACGTATGCTGATTGCGTTGTTTGTGAATTGAAGGATCAAAACAAGCGACATCATCCTTTGGACTTGAACACTCTAAAAGGTCACGGAGACTCTGTAACAGGCCTATGTTTTTCATACGATGGACGGAGTTTGGCAACAGGTGTGCATTCTCGTTCTTTACCCTGAATGCTTTTTATTTAGATCTGAGTTCAATTATAATAAGATCATTTTCCCCTGCCAGAGTTAATCTTATGTTTTTCTCTTTTGTTTTTTGAACAGCTTGTGGTGATGGAGTCGTTAGGGTATTTAAGTTGGATGATGCTTCAAGTAAGAGCTTCAAGTACGAACCTTATGCTCTTTCAGCTGATATAGTTCTTTGTATAATGCTATGCTGTTCTCTAACTTCTAGTGTTGTTTTCACTTTTTTTTCTGCAGGTTTTTGAGAATGAACTTGCCGGCTGGTGGTCAACCTGTGGCAGTCACGTTTGCTGATGATGCCACTTCTGTAATTGTTGCTTCTCATTCCATGTCTGGTTCCTCTTTGTATATGTATGGAGAAGAGAATGTGAAACCTGCTAATGATTCTAAGCAGCAAACGAAACTACCTCTTCCAGAAATAAAATGGGAACATCACAAGATTCACGATTCTAGGGCTGTTATCACGTTAGTTGGAACTGCTGCGACTTATGGTAATGCTGATGGCAGTACAATTGTTGCCTCTTGTTCAGAAGGTACGCCCTGTTAATTGCTGATGGAACTCTTTCTGATGAATGTGATTTAGAGCCCTTACCCGTGTTAATTCATACATATGAACTGTTTCTGGAATCTAGATGTCTGATTTGGTCTAATTTCTATAGTAACACATTTTGGAATATGTTTTTAAGTGATTTGGACTATTTTACGGAACTTTACACTTTTGCTTTGCCAGCTTATCACTAACAAACTGAGTATAGAGGTTATTCTTACTGGCAGTGTGGATGTCAGTGGCGGTCATGGTCTACTTTCTAGAACTGAAAGAATTGTCGTAATTCCTTGTCACAATTCTTTTGTTTAGTATTTCATCGTTGACTCCTAAATTGCAAATCTTATTCAAAATCTGATTCTTGATGAAAGGGATTGAAGGGACATGATTTACTCTCTTTGTTTTTAATCATCTCTAGTACTTGATTTCAAAGAGCTATGTTGGTTTGGTGTTTACTTTTATAATATGACTTCAGGTACTGATATCAAACTATGGCACGGAAGAACTGGGAAGAATGTGGGGAATGTTGACACAAATCAATTGAAAAATACCATGGCTGCCATATCCCCTAATGGACGTTTCATTGCAGCTGCAGCGTTTACTGCAGATGTGAAGGTAAGTACCAATGCCTGTTTTGTTTTTGTACTCGGAAGAAACTATATTATTACTCATTTATGAATTAATTCCTTTTAGTAGTGGGTACATTGTATGGCACTTTATACACGAACACTTTCTATTCCAGCTTTTTCCTACATATTTCTTCACAAGTTCCCTGCTTTTGTTTGTGGTTGTATAAGGTTGTCTGCTGTAACTTTTTTCCCCAGAAATTCATTTTAACCTACCATTTTTCATTTATATTGCAGCTGATGTCATCCCTAATTGATTCATTGATATTGTTTGTGCAGAATGTCAGATAACCCCTAGCTGTAATGATCTAGTTGATTAATGAATCAACATTCTTTTTCTTTAATGCTTGATAGGTTTGGGAGATTGTTTATTCAAAGGATGGTTCAGTGAAGGAGGTTCCAAAAGTGATGCAGCTTAAAGGGCACAAGGTAACACAACCAAGTCTTTAGTTATTAATCGCCATTCTGTTCCTCCTTATTCACCTATCTACTTTGTGCACACTGTACAGTGTATACTATTTCAAATAGTTGTGATTCTGAGTTGAGAAATATGCAATCAATATGAGATAGCCCTAGTCTTTCTCACTTCTCAAGTTATGTTATTGTTCAGAGTGCAGTGAGTTGGTTATGCTTTACTCCAAACTCAGAGCAAATTATCACTGCATCCAAAGATGGTTCAATAAGAATTTGGAACATAAATGGTAAGTTCACAAGATGAAACTTTGTTACATGGTTTCATGTGTTTCTAACTGTGTGATTATGACCAAGTTTTGTCCTTTTAATAAATTCTTGTCCAGTTCGCTACCATCTTGACGAGGATCCAAAGTCTTTAAAGGTATTTCCAATTCCTCTACGTGATTCAAGTGGCACTACTCTTCATTATGGCCGCCTGAGCCTATCCCCTGATGGAAAGATTTTGGCTACAACCCACGGTTCAACAATACAGTGGCTATGCGTTGAAACTGGGAAAGTTTTGGATACTGCCGAGAAAGCCCATGATGGTACTGTTTCTTTGTGTTGAGTTATTTTAGTTTTGTTCACGCTTGTCTGCTCGTATTATGTTTGTGACTAAGGTCAAGCCTGTGTGTGATTTAGGCTTGGCATGATGATTAAAGGCCTCATTTTAGGAAAAAAGAAACTGTACCATCATGCTAACTTGATAGAATATAAAAATAATTATCTTGAGCTTGTATTGAACTGATGTGATTTAATTGTGTACTTAATATAGCATTAATGATTCTTCGATGGCTCTATCATCTATTTGCTTAATGTTTATTTGTCACAGGGTTACTTCTTTTATTAGGATTGTTTAACGCAAACTCTTGGTGCAGGTGACATAACCTGGATTGCATGGGGACCCAAGCCTATACCAATGGGTAATTTCTTCACTCTTTTTCTATCATATGTAGTCATCTACATTTTTATATAATCTTGGACTAGTCTAGCTTGTGACGGAAGTCACAATCTAATACCCTTCTAAATGCATGTAAAGCCAGCCAAAGAAACCCATCAGTTTTGGCTAACCCAATTTAGAGAGCTATGTATATCACATTGAGGTCCAGGCTGGGTGCGGCTTTTCTTTTCTTTTTTTTTTGGGTCTATTGACAGCCTAAAATTTGATTGAGGTTGGGTTGGCCCAAAGGGCCTGGTTGAGCTTTTTCATACCCATTCAACAAAATTATTTCATTTCGTTAGCTTTTCTTGTTTCACCCATTCAACAAAACATTGACTTTGTCAATTGTTTTGAGTCAGGCCAGTCTGCCAAATCCAGCTTGAAGCTCGATAAATTTAATTCTGAACCTGGCCGTATTCCAGTTAAAACGGATTTTACCCGTATGGCTGTTTTTCATTCCCTGTCTGTTTCGGTTACCTACGTAATAGTTATTGACATAGAATGATATGTTGTTTTACAGGTGGTGAGCAAGTTGTAGTTTTGGCCACGGCCAGTGTTGACAAGAAGGTTAAGTTGTGGGCAGCTCCACCCCCCCATTCTGCCTAAAGAAGCATGGGATCTCACTGTTGATATCCAACAGGTACTAGCTTTGGATTTGCTTTTCCTCCTTGAACAAACTTCACAAATTTTGAGCTGCACAACTCGCGTAAATTCGATAGTTACGAACGAGTGACATAGATAGAGCAAGCGTCATATGAAGCTTTCTGGTGACAAATAGGAAATATCGAACCATGCATTTATGTCTAACCGGAGGTTTTGGTTGGTCTTATGTGGAATTAGAAGTCATCTCATCCTTGGGCAGTAAATTTGGTCTAGGGAGTCGGGTGATCTTATGCAAGAAGGTTAACGAGAAACTTAGCGTTGACGCATATTTGCTTCTCAAATTTTGCTTGTAGTGTTTCATTAATTAAGCAATCATCAATAAGTGTTTATTTATGAGTTTTTCCATATAATAAGTGCATTACACTTTTGATTAAAATAGCTACTTTAGATTTAGAAAAACGTTTTGTACTTGTGCAGATTTGATGGTATCGGAAGTCTTAATAGCTAGCTATTTACCGTTTTTGTTACATCCCACAGCTTCATAGATTTTTTTTAGTGATATTGCAAGTCCTAGATGAAGATGAGTACAATATTTGATTGCTAAGGGTTTGTTTGATGTATGGTTGAGTTTTTATGACCATCTGATTTCTAGTATTTAATTACTCCATATTTAATTACTAGCAAATGTTCTGATCAAAAGGTAAACATTTTTTAATTATTTTAAATGTATTTTCTAAAAATGTTTAATAATTTTTTAATTATTTTAACTGTATTTTCTAAACATGTTTAATAATGCAAATTGCTATTTTTTCTGTATTTTCAAAAGTTATCTTTAAAATAATTCAAATTACATATTTAATTAACATTTGAATTTATCTTAATTTTATTGATAAATATTTTAACTTATTTTTATGGTACTATTAAATTTTAATATAATTTATGTATAATATATTAATGTGTTTTCTTAAATTAATTAATTCTCATGAGGCAAGAATGTTTAATATCGTTAAAAATGTTTACACCAAATTTTATATAAGGTTTGAAATTAAAATGATGAATTATTTGATAATTATGTTAAAAATAAAGCGCAAATTATAAAGGGTTTAAATAAAAATACAAATCCTCAATTGAAATATAATATCATGTCTTAAAAGTGAAATGAAATTTCGAAATGAAAAAGAAAAATATTATTAATAAAAATTATAATTAATTTATATTTCTATTTTTTAAGTCATTACTTTCGTGATTTAAAATAACATGAATTTTTAAAAATAGTGTTAATCTAAATGATTTCCAAATTAAGATTTTTATTTTTCTATCAATGTTGATAAATGCATAGAAATAAAATTTATTTTCAAAGTGTTTAAATATTAAATCTATTTGTTACCGAAATGTCATATAAGAAACAAAGTTTAATGATAATCACTTAAGTCTATTATAAATACTTTTATCGTATTCTTTTAATTTATTTTTAAACTTTTACATAAAAGCTATATCTAAAATATCAAAACAGATGTAATAAAAATAAGAAAGGCATGAATGAAAACACACTTGCAGCTTATGATACGAATGCTCCTTTACATACCACGGCAAGTCGTACTTATTAGTAGCATTCAGAACATTGGACGGATTTAGCTCCGAGTTTAAGATATTGATGAATTAAATTAAAATTAATTGAGTTTCAAATTAATTTTAAATAACGTTATTTTGGTCAAAAGAGTTTTAAGTCAGACTAGACGAATCGAGTATAATCTAACGCATTCTCAAATATACTAAGTCCAAAAATATATATATTAATAACTTTACCAGGTAAGTGAAAAATCAAATAAGCTTGAGAGACATTGTAGAGTACTCAATCGAACTCTTCGGCTCATTTAAAATGTTTCCAGGGCAATCCACAGAGACTGGCCTCTGTACGCACCTGAGTGTACTTAGCAATGTCTTAAAAACTAAACGGGTGATTAAACCGAAGAAGCAACTCATTTAAAAATTAATGATTCAATTAAATTCATCTGTGATCGAACCGGTGATTAATAAATATATAATTTTTTTATATGTTATATAAGATAATTTTTAAACATACTATTTAATTATTTATCTAATTGTAAACTTAACTTAAACCTTCAAATTTCAAAGCATACAAGTTTTAAAAAAAATTCACCGACACAACACAAAATAAAATAACAAAGATCACTAGTCATATTTTATTAAAAAGATTTTAAAAAAAGATCACTAATCATAATATTTATTCAAGTTGAAATCATCAAAAAAAAATCACTAATCATAATA
>JANVCL010000009.1:24148245-24163653 GCA_026546855.1 Erythroxylum incrassatum | reverse complement strand
TCAACAATCGATTCAGAGAACTAATTCTAACGAGATTCATTTAAAATCAGAGAACCCAATCGACTACATTTTTTAAAAAATTTCCTCAAATTTCACTAATTTTGAAGAAGCCGTGAGAAATGAGAATACCCTTGAGGATCAAAGCGAAACGGACGCGCCATGCACAAGAACTCTGCCAGTAAGAATACAGAACAAGTTTTGACGATGAATTACGGTTACCACTCTCGCTCTGCAAAATGAAATCCATATGATAAACAAAAGAAAAAACATTAAAATGGGTTAATAAGAGATTAATACAAAAGAAAAGTAACTCTAGAGATAACAACTAACCTTGACTTGCATGACTTAGAAGAAGCTAAAGCAAAGCCAAAGAACCAGTATCGCTTCTTCTGTTCGGTTTGACACTCTGCGTCGCGCGTTTGGATTTTAAAGGTAGACGTTTTTGACTTGACCGATCAAAATCTGACGTGGCGCTTCTAATATTGCCATATCGGCAGCTATGTCTTAATGCGGGCAATCAGGTTACTACTTTTGGTAATTGGCGTTCAGATTAACCTGCAATTAGTTTTTAGTTTTTGATTTTTATATTTCTGTTTTTTCAAATTAAAAAAATTGTTTTCTTATTAATTTCTAAATATTATATTTTTATTACTAATAATAATTATATCAAAGTTTAAAGAGAAATTATTTTAATTATTTATATTTATTTTAATATCTAATTTAATATTTATTAATGAATTATTAATAAAAATTATTTTGTTTTATTAAGATAAATAATTTAAAATTAACTTTTTATAAATTAATTTTTATTTGCAATATATTCTAAGTATTAAATATAATTTTATTTGAAATTTATATTTTGAAGATATTTTACTTTAATATATTTATAAATAATTATCAAATTATTTAATTTAATTAATTATTAAATATAATTATTAAATAAACTTAAATTATTCTTAGTACATATAATAATCAATTTTAATAAATTAAATTATTCGTAGTTCTTATTAATAATTAATATATTAAATATTTAAATAATATATATTTAATTAATAATAAATCATATAATAAAAATAAATAGGAAAATTTACTTTACAGTTTTAAATTACAAAAAAATAAAAAGCTCAAACAAATAATTTTAAAAAATAGAAACCTAAAAATAAAAATATAATCAAACATTTCCTTAATATTCAACTTGCCTATACTAAGGAAAAAAAAAGGTTTAGAGGGGCGATGGTAAGGCCAAAGATGTCACTAAAAATTTATAGTGTCCTTGGTGAGTTCTAAAAGTTATCTTTTCCTCTTCTTCGGCCTTGATCTGGATTTGATAGTATCCCGATTAAAATTATACTTTTTTGACTCTGCGAAATTATTTGGTCAATTAGGAATAAACATATTTAATTCGGGTGAAAATTTTAAAATAATTTACATATAAAAAATAGTTATAATTAATACTTCAAAATTTTGAGTTGAATATAAGAATATTTAATTTTTTACATTAATTTTTTATGAAGCCTTCTACAAATTTTATTTTATTTTATTTGCATCACGTTGATACTTTGTTTCCTTTTTTTCAATTTTGGTATAAAAAACATGTTAATTTAGATTTTTGATTTTTGTTTCTTCCTATTTTCAAAATTTATGAAAAACTACAAAAAAATTCATAACATGATTTACTATTAAATTTTTATTATTTAATATATTAGTTATTAATAATAATTGTGAGTACTTTAATTTAATATTATATTTAATTAAATAAAAATTTATTATTAATAAAAATGAATATTTCAAATTTATTAAAGATTTTAAGTAAATTAACACAAATTAATTTAACCATTATTAATTAAGTCATATATATAAACTCACAACTATAACTCAATTTGTATAATTACTAGTTATATAATTCAACCATAAATTAACTAATCTATTTTTATGATTACAAAGTTCAATTTATAATATATAACTCAATTTTTAATAAAGATCAACCTTTCATTTTAATTTCAATATATCTCTATCTTCAAACAACTAATGAACAATCTCAACTTCATAATACAATTCCAAATTTGAGACAACAAATATGTAAAGGTCACAATAGGAAAAACAAAGACCCCATCCTTAGCAACTAACTCAGCCTATAAAACAAGTAAATAGAGGCGTATATAAAGAACAAGGCAGAATATGGCATTTGGTCATCGACGAAAATCAAATTATCTTCTTCATTTTCCTCTCCGTTTCTCTAGCTGATAAGTATTTAAATACATTATCATTGTCCTGCATGTGAAACTTTTTTCGTATATTCTCTCATTTTGTTTGTTTTGCAATAAATCACGGAGGCTAACACCTTCAAAATCTCTTTAAAAAGGCATAGATTTCATTTAGGTAATTTTTTCCAACAACAATTATATGCCTTGTATTGTGAGTTTTAGTCATCCTACTATAGCTTATAGTTAGAAGGTATATTGTGACTGTTAGGAACGATAAATTGAAGTGGAGAAAAGGTAGCTGAAAAATGAAAGAAAAAAAAAGAGAAGAGGAGACAGGAGAAGAGGAGAGGATGAAGAAGAAGACAATTTTGAAAAATTTTAAGTTGTATTAAGGGACAAAATAGGAAATGTAAAAAGTTAAGGGTAAATTTGAAATTTAATTACAAGAAAAGTATTTTGTATTAATAAAAATAAATGTAGGTAAAATAGGACTATTAATAGTTAAGGGTAGTTTAGTAATTATGGTGGTTAGGTATGGTGAGGATTTTTTTATATAATTAACAATAAAGTTGAAAAGAGAATAATGTTGAATTATTATATGTAATTTAGTTGAAAATTTTTCTTAAATAAGTCTAATAGAATTTTGTAATATCCAGGTCTAAAGGTGAGATTAAGGAGTAAATTAGATTATCAATTAATTAAGTTCAAAATTTAGGTAAGCATAATCTTAGATTGTACTCTTATAACAGTATACTGCTTAATAACTATTTTATATCAAATCATATTTTGAATTAGTTTTTAATTAAATTAATAATTAATAGTTACACGTATGAATTATGTTTATGTATTTCACAAATAATTAACAAACTACGAGGTGTTTCGCTTTTATATTTTATTACGTATTATAAGGTGCATCGTTTGTTAATTTGGTGAAAATAAGTTAATTAAATAAAGATTGACTGATAATAGGTTGTGAATAAATAGTATAATTCATGAATCTATACTTGCTTAGGATATGTTACATTTGATGGCTATAAATTGATAAGTTGTTTAAATATAATGAGCGATAAAGCAGGTTTTGAGGCATCCTAAGTCTTGAGTATGTCCTGTGTCAATGGCTAAGTACCAGAGTGGTATTGAGATATTCTGAGTCTTGAGGATATTATTTGTCGATTGCTAAGTACTGGACTGGTACAAAGTACCAACTTAAATTGAGATATTGAGATATTTGTACTAATATTTATACATCTAATTAAGTTTTCACTCAGTGAGAGATTATAATAAGTAGAGATAAGCTAGCAAACCATTGAATGTAAGTCTACTAGGCTAAGCAGAGCCTAGATAATTCAGTTAATTATAGGATAAAATATAAATCATAGTAATAAAATAATATTAGTCTTAATCATTGCTTTGATAAATTTTGGACGTTTGTTAATTGTTCGGATATGTTGAATAATGTTTTGTTTTTTAGTATTATATGTATTTTTAATTTCTTGACTATTTTTTTAATTGATATATTGAGTTACTTGATTGTAAGAGAATGGTTAGTTACTCTCACTAAGTAGACAACTTGCCTTTCTACTTCAAAATAAGGTAAAGTTTAGGTTAGGTTGGTAAATTAATTAAGCAAAGTTGTTTTATTATATATATATATATATATATATATCTTACACAGGGACGGAGGTACATGAGACCCAATGATACACTGGGCCCTCCAAGATTTAAAAAATTAAATATTCTTTATTTTTAATGTGTATGTACACATAAGAAATGGAGTTATTTAGGGGTTAGTGGTGCATTGGACCCTTCAAAATTTTAAAAAATTAAATATTTGAGTTCTCCTATATTAAATTTCTAGTTCCGTCCTTGATCTTGCACTTTGTTAACTGTCAAATTCATTTATTATAGCTAGTTATTTTGAAATTGTTTATTAGTTATCTAAGTTGACGAATAAACTGATGTTGATAGCTATAAAAGACGCATGTACGGATAATGTTTGTAAGTGAAAAAGAAGAGAAAAAACAAAGGAAAGCGGGACGTGATCTTCTGGCCCGTAAAATTGTACCAATCCTGTCTCAATCCATCTCAATTATTTATTTATGGGTGGTTATTTTTTGGGTGTAGTTCTATGTATTATTTATTTGCTAAATTAGTGTCCAACAAAAAATGAAAAAAAAACAAACAACAATATATATTGATAAAAACAACATTACACACTCCTGAGCTGAAGCTCTTTTTTTCTATTTTGATCCATGTTTTTAAATCAAACAACAATATATATCGATAAAAACAACGTTACACAATATATATTAATAAAAACAACGTTACAATTGGTTTTTATCAATATATATTGTTGTTTGAGAAGTAACATTTCTTATCATTTTTCAGTTACTCTAGATTGCACATGATTTATCCTCTGCCAATCACATTGCCCTGCGAATTTCATCAGAATCTGCCCTTTTCCTTTATGTAGAAACTTACCCAATTTGTATTTAGCCAGCATAAGTAGGAATAACACAAGTCATGCTCATGCTAGATTGTTAAGATGCAAGTAAAATGATGAGGCAAGTTTTCTCTTTATTACTTGGTAAATTAAGCTCTAACAAATATATAGCATCCTTTCTAAGAATGAGTTTACCTTGTACTTCTTATTTTACTTTAAAAAGCAGATGGATTATTAGATTTCTCATCTTTTTAATGGGAAGTATATGTTAAGAGTTATAATTTGCTTACAACTAGGTGATGGAAATTTCTATTGATAATGACTCATTCTTTGGAGATAATTTTCACATGTTATCACTTAAATTTGACATTAGGTGTTGGAACAATATTATTATGAATTAGCAAGAATGACAATAGGTTGGATGCGGACACAGGGTGGTTGTTCCCGTTTCCATGTGCCACTCTGTGCCTACCCTCATCCATCCATCAATTAACACGTTAGCACAGAGTGACACACGGAAATGAGAACAGGAGAATTCATCCTGGTTAGATGCTCATTGAGTCTAAGTAGTTTAATCGTCTAAGCTCACATTCAATCAGACATTGATTAGAACAAAACTCATTTAAGACCCAACTAAATTAATTTAGACTCAAAAGTTTAATTTTTTAAAGCAATATTAAATGATTTAGAGTTCATTTAAGTGAATTAATTTTAAAACACTAATCTTTTTAAAAATATTAACTATTCTAAATTTATTTGAGTAATTAAACTCAAAAATCCAAATTTTTAGAGAATTAATCTTTAAGTCAACTGATCCAAATGAACTTTGGACTACTTTAGACAATGAGCTCAAAATCGACCCTAATCACCATAACTTGTATAAATAAAACTTTAAATGTCACTAATTTAAACTAATCTCGTTAACTTTTAATTGATTCGAACCAAACTTCAACTATTTTATCATCTTTTACCTAAATTTAAGTTTGATCTCAAGTTCCCAACCTAAGTCAATCAACTTCAATATTCTTTCAACAAGCAAATACGATCAATTCGGAAAAAGGCACAAAACAAGTTTATTGTTGATTAGACTCCAAGTAAACAAGATACATCGAAAACCATATCATTCTTACACGAACTCGGGAGGATTTGGAAATCTTCAAACTCTGTTAACCACTGCATGTTCTAGTCCTGGAAATTGCCTGAAGGTGAAGACCTCCACGTACGTGAAGAGTGAACATAATTCTGTAGGTCACTTCTCTGGTCTCGTCAGCCAACTTGAAGCGAAAGAACCGAAGAAGAGCCATTGTTACTATCTTCATCTGCCGATATGAGAAGTCCTTTCCCAGACACATTCTCGGCCCAGCCTGCGGTTAAAAATGCAACAAACTAATGCCTCAAACCTCGCTATCAAAAAGTGCACAAAATCCATTAAACATCCATATGTCTAATTTTACAAATTTAACCCATTAGATACTCAAACTTTTACATGAGAGTATCTAGTAAAATTTCATTTATTAGTTTCTATTCACACGAACGTATGCAGGTAATGTGTCTATTAAGTGAAATAGTTGAGTACGAACATGAAAAGCTATGAACTTGAAAGGCGATTCAGGTTGGAAAATTCCATTTTGAAGCCATCTTTCTGGTCGAAAAACCTCAGCATCATCACCCCAAAGTTGTGGCATCCGCCCCATAGCATAAGACATGTAATAGACTCCATCACCTTTTTTAACTCTGTACCCATCAGGAAGTGTGTCTTCTATTTCTGAGCATCTCCCATCCTTGATCATCACCATTAAACCATTAAATATGTGAAAATACTGATGAATTCAACTCATGAAGTTGTTGAAATTTTAGTTTTACCATAGGGACTGCAGGATAGAGTCTCAAAGTCTCTGTCAAAGTCGCATGAAGATAGTGCATTTTCTCTAATGTTGTATCGCTTAGTCTGGAGATGAAATCTTCGATCTTGACTTCATCATCAGTGTCTTGGGTACCTGTGACTTCTCTTATTTCTTGTACTACCTTTTCCTGGATCAAAGGGTTCTTGCAGAGCATGTAGAAGAACCAAGAGAGAGTACTTGCACTGGAATCTTTACCAGCAAACATGAAATTCAGAATGATGTCTCTCAAGTATTTATCATTCATTCTCTCAGGATCCTTCTCACTTTCCACCAAGAACCTCGATAATATATCTTCCTTGTCATTCTTTTAACATTAAAAAGCAAAGGTTTAGCTAGAGACATAACCAAGATTTTACAAGATTATCATGTTCCTGCATCATTTGAAATGTTTAAGCTTTTACAGAATTAGATTTCTCAGCAAACACCAATGATGATTATGTTGCATATCAAGAACTTACACAGAATCGCTGTTCAGCGAGTAGTTTTCTCTTGGTGCTAATGAGTGTGTTCACGAAATCCTCTATGACTTTTATATTCTTTGTCAAGGATGACTCGCAACCAATGTTGAAGAATCTTTTCTGTCTCCAAAATGGATCAACATAGCGCCAGTAGACCAATGCATTAGCCTCATCAAAAGCCCTCATGAAATTGGTACTCTCAACACATGATGCCTCCAAGCAATTCAATTCCACTCCAAACCCAACTTTGAATATGGAGTCTAAGGCACTTCTCATGATTAATTCCTATTCAAAAGTAAAAATTAGCCACCCAAAGAATAGATTGCAGCAACCATAAATGGTCAAACAAAACAGAAATTACCCACCTGCATATCAAAAGCCCGATCAGCGATGGAAGACTCCGAGATAACTCTGACAAGCTTAGCAGCGTTTTGTCTGAATACAGCACAGCTGAAGTCTCTAAGAACTCTGGTTGAGAACTCAAAGCTAGCAAGCTTTCTCTGCTGCCTCCACTTGTCTCCTTCAACCGCGAATATCCCTTCTCCTAAAAGGTCGGTCACCACTTCTTGATTATACTTTCCTTTCGAATACTTGTCGAACTTTGTCTTCAGGATGTGCTCGATGTTCCTGGGATCGACTGTGTACAGTTCGCTCATATCAGGTGCCAGGAGTCGAAAAGTCATGTCTTTCCTGGCGAGTTCTGTGTGGTAGTCATGGAGTCTACTGAAGTGAAAAAGCTGGCTAAATACCGTGCCTTTAACTGGGGCAAACTTTCCGTCTCCAATGGATTTTCCTGTGTAGATTTTGAGCATGAGATACAGAAAGAGCATAAAGGAACACAGAAGTGGGGTTGAGACGAAAGTGAAAATGGTGAGGAGGGCATCCATTTTCATTCTGAAACTTCTTGAGCTAATCCAGCCTTAACATATCCAGCCTTAATATACTGTTCATATCATTGCACATCAGGATAGAAACTAATGGATTAGCGGCCAACATCAGGTTGCATCACTGAAGTTGAAACAGAGGAGAGAATAATAATAAAAAGACGAAAAATATGTTTTATACCTCGGAAGTTTCTTCCACCCTTGTTCTGCTTACAAGTTACGGTGGATACAATGTAATAAATACATTTAAGAATGATTAAAAAGGGTTTAGTTTCAGTTCTGGACGTAAGAGATCGCATTGACTAATGAATAGATTAAGGACTGTTAAGTTTTGAGCAACGTAATTCAACTTCACTTCTTGTTTTGTTATTGCAAGTATCCCTAAAGATTGATTAGGTATAACATGTAAAAAAGGATTAATTTTAAAAAAATAAACTTTACTCGATTTATAATTATAACATAACTTAAGGACAATTAGATACTAAAGTTTCCAATTTTTTTAATTTTAACTCAACGCTAATATCTCTATTAATTTGTTGACTTGATTTGTCACATAAGATAGATACCTTAATAATTATACACATCAGATTTAATTAAACTAACTGATTAATTTTAAATTGCCTTTTCCTTATATAGAAACTTAACCAAATTGTACTTGTTTTCTACAAATTTAGTTTGTGATCATTGATTGGTACGGAGTTTACCTTAGGCTATGTTTGGTTGGAGTTTAAATAATATAATGGAATTTAATATAATATTATTTCATCGTTTGGAATGAGGGTTTATAATAGAATGAGATAGAAGAGGAGAGTTTCATATTACATTATAAACATTAAAAATGAAAAAAAACTCCAATTTGGAGGGTTTAAGATGGAGTGTAAAATGATAAAAAACTTTACACTATATTACATTATAAACCCTTTATCCAAACAACATTTCACTATATTACATTATAAACTATTCCATTTCTTTCAAACAATAATTTTCTAATATTGCATCCATTTACTGTAAACTTTCACTTCATTATACGGTTATGCAGAATCTTAAACATATTTAATTCTCATATATAAAGTCGTACTCGTTCCTTAATCCATAAAGTCGTTTGATATCGGTACGAAAATCAGAATCTTCAAATTCTCTTCTATGTTTTTATTTTTTTCCTCACTTTCTCACTTTTGTCTCTTATTTGATGGTTATTGACAGAAGCAACTTAATAGGCAAAAATAAGACCAAAAGAGGCGACGCTCATAAGTGATTTTTTAGAAAACCACCTTTTAACTACCACACCCATCATGTCGGTGTTAAGGATCATAAACATTTATTACATGAGACGTTAATAATCCAACATTTTCCAACTTGGCTCATGCAACATTGTCATCTTCATAAGTCATTTAAATTTAATGCGCATTGAATACATCATTCATCATAATCAAGAATTAGAACTAACGTAAGTTATGGCAGTTGTGTGATTTAAACAACATATTCCCTTCCATGTACTACAAAGCTAGTCTTCTCCATAAAATGATCAATAAATGGGAAACACATAATTGATCAAAAAATTAATGTCTACTCAAGACAAAAATTGTTATCATCATTCCATTCAATTCAAGATACACATTCGGAAAACCAGGTAAATCATAAACAAATTCAATAATGAGCTTAGAATGTCAATTACATTAAAACATAAATGTCATCATAATATGCATTAACACTTACTCAGCAATAATGCCCATACTGTCAATATGCCCATAATATTTTAGGTGGTAATCCCTTAGTCAAAGGGTCAACAATCATAAGATTAGTGCTAATGTGCTCGATTGACACTCTACATTTTTGAACTTCTTCTTTAACAGCAAAGAATTTCAATTCCATATATTTAGCATTTTTGGAATACTTATTGTTTTTAGAAAAGAAAATTGCTGCGGAATTATCACAATAAATTTTCAACAGCCTGTCAATACTGTCGACTGTTCCATGTCCTGAAATAAAGTTTCGCAACCACTTAGCCTGAACCATGGCCTCAAAGCATGCCACAAATTCAGCTTCCATGGTGGATGCAACAATTATTGACTGCTTCACACTCTTCTATGATATTGCTTTTCTGGCTAAAAGATTTACATAGCCAAATGTAGATTTTCTAATATCTACACGACTAGCAAAATTTGAATCTGAATATCCAATTACTTCAAGATGATCAGACCTCCTATAAGTAAGCATGTGATCTTTTGTCCCTTGCAAATATCTCAAGACTTTCTTTGCAGCTTTCCAATGATCCAATCCTGGGTTACTTTGGTATCTACCAAGCATACCAACTGCAAAGCTAATGTCCAGCTTTGTACACGTTTGAGCATACATCAAACTCTCAACAATATATACATAAGGAATTCCTTTTGTCTGTTTCCGTTCCATATCATTCTTTGGACATTACACAAGACTAAATTTGTCTTCTTTCTAAATTGGAATTGAAGACGCTGAACATTTATTCATTCTGAATCTCTCTAAAACTTTATTAATATATGCTTTCTAAGATAAACCTAATAGTCTTTGTGATCTATTCCGAAATATTTCTATTTCGATCACATAGTTTACCTCTCTCATATCTTTCATTTCAAAGTTGTTAGAGAGAAACTTCTTAGTCTCACTTAATAGACCAAGATTATTAATTGCGACCAAGATGTCATCAACATACAAAATCAAAAAGATAAACTTACTCCCACTGACCTTCAAATATACACACCGATTAATAGTGTTTTCTTTAAAACCAAATGAAACAACAGTATCATTAAACTTAAGATACCATTGGCGGGAAGCTTGCTTGAGTCCGTATATCGACTTTTTCAGTTTACACACCATGTGTTCTTTTCCTTCATCTGAAAAACCCTTTGGTTGATCTATATACACATTTTCCTCTAAATTCCCATTTAGAAAGACAATTTTCACATTCATCTAATGTAGCTCTAAATAATAATAAGTCATTAGTGCCACGATAATTATGAGAGAATCTTTCTTGGAAACTGGAGAGAACGTTTCCTTATAGTCAATGCCATCTTTTTAAGTAAAACCCTTAGCAACAAGTCTAGCCTTGTAATGTTTAAGGTTGCCATAAGAGTCACGTTTCGTCTTAAAAACCCATTTACACCCAACTCTCTTACACCCTTCAAGCAATTCTATAAGGTCCCAAACACCATCATGTTCTATGGATGTAAGCTTATCTTTCATTGCATCTAACCATTTATTAGCATTAGCATTATTAATGGCTTGTGAAAATGAAACTGGATCATCATTAATTCCTAAGTCATCTTCCAACTCTTGTAGATAAACCACGTAATCATTCGGAATAGCAGATCTCCTTTCTCTTTGGGATCTTTTTAATGTTATTTCCTATGTCCTTCTATTGCAAATTTATGTTGAAAGTTAGGAGCATGTATTTGTTGCTCTTCATGATTGTTATACGGTGCAACAATTTAAGTAGTAGGAACACAAATCAATGGGACTTGTATTCTATGTTCCTTAATTTCCACATTTTGCGAAACGTCATTCCTACTAATTTCACCATTCTCAATAAACCTAACATTTCTAGTTTCAACAATTCTCGTACTATGGTTAGGACAATAAAATCTACACTGTTTAGATGTTTCTAAATAACCAATGAAATACCCACTGAGTGCTCTTGCATCCAGTTTCTTTTCTTATAGATTATAAATACTTATTTATGCTCGGTAACCCCAGACATGCAAGTGCCTTAAACTAGGTTTCCTACCTCCACAGTTCAAAAGGTGTCTTTAGAACTACCTTACTAGAATAAATACATGGCAGTTTTTAAGGTATACATCCATAATGATAAGGGTAAAGATGCATTACTTAATATACTTCTAACTATGTTCATTAAGGTTCGATTACGTCTTTCTGATACACCATTTTGTTATGGTGTACCCGACATTGTGTATTGAGCACATATGTGATGCTTTTCTAAGAATTTAGCAAATGGACTAGGGTGTTTTCCAGTTTCATTATGTCTCCTGTAATACTCACCCCCTCTATCAGGCCTAACGATTTTCACTTTTTTATCTAGCTGCCTTTCAGCTTCAGTTATATAAATTTCTAAGGCATTCACTGCTTGAGATTTCTCATGCAGTCATAATGTGAATAATTATCAATAAATGTGATAAAGTATTTTTCTTTACAAAAAGAATTAACATCAAAATGTCCACATATATTGGTGTGTACAATTTCAAGAAGCTGAGTGCTTCTCGTGGCACCTTTCTTTATGTGTTTTTTTTTGCTTTCCCTTAATACAATCCACACACATATTAAGATTAAGAAAATCCAAATCTGGAAGAATTCCATTCTTTACTAATCTTTCCATTCTTTCTTTGGAAATATGACCCAAACACTTATGTCACAAGTAAGCAGAACAGTCATTTACTAAACTATGTTTAATTCCAAATTTATGATGTAGGGTCATAAGAGTTTCAACATATAAATTATCAAGATTCAATTTATATAAACCATCACAAAGTATACTAGATCCAATCATACTAGTATGCTTAAACAAACTAAAACATCCATTATCAAACTTAAAAGATTATCCAGTAACATCAAGTTTACATAAAGAAATCAAATTCCTAAAAATACTAGGTACAGAAAGAGTTTCAAATAAATCTAAATGATGTCTAGTATTTAGGATTAAAAGGTAAGTCCCGACTGCTTCCACTGGAACCTTTACTCTATTCCCCATGGAAACAAACTTCTCATTTGAGCTTATGGTTTGGATCGTAAGGAATCTCTCCATAGTATTAGAGATATGAGTTATAGATCTAGAATCAATCTACCAAGAATTACATGGAACTTCAGTTAAATTTGATTCAAAAATATACATAAGCCTTAAACTTATCTTTCTTTTTGAACCAAGCCTTATGTCATGGACAGTCCTTCTGGAAGAATCCAGATTTTCCACAGAAATGACATATGTTATTGTTTTCCTTCTTTTGGATCTTAACGAAGGACTCATTGGTCTTTAATGGCCCTTTCCCCTTTCCATGTTTCTTATGTACTTTCTTACTAGCTCTTTGATATTTCACAGAATGAGTGGAATGATTTCCTTGATTCTTAAGTCTTGTTTCCTCCTAAGCCAACATAATGTGCAATTCGTGCACATTCCATTTGTCTTTTATGGTATTATAGCTCATTTGGAATGGACCGTACTTAGACAGTAAATAGTTCAAAATGAGCTGTACAAGAAAATTTTCATCCACTTCCATTCCCAGAAACTTAAGTCTTGCTGTAATATTTGTCATTTCAATGACGTGTTCATCTTTGTATGAGAACCATCAAATTTCATGGTGGTCAAAGTACCCATTAATGTCCCATCAAGAGATTTATCAGCTGTTTGGGAGTGCTCTTCCACAAAACTCATAAATTCTTTAGCACTTTCAGTTTTGGGAAGAGCTAACTTGATGTTGTTTGCTATGCTCATTCGCATAAACATCAAGCTTAGTCTGTTTGATTTTTCCCAAGCTTTATAATGGGTCTTTTCTTCATTACTGTTAGTATCATTAATAGCAGCAAGCTTCTCAACTTGAAGTGGTAAATCAAGATCCAGTACACCAAGGTAAAATTGGACTTGTTTACTCCAGTTAGAAAAATTTAGCCTATTAAATATTGGTATAAATGAAGCTTGTGAATGTAAAGATATAGGGATAGAAACTGCAATAAATACATACTTAACATTAATGCTTTAAGTCATAAACTAACATATCATAAAGATTTGATGAAAGATTATGTTAACAATTAATGTACATTAATGTTCTCCTTTAGGCGATACATCAACGCACAAAATAATCATAATGATGCCAATAGTATTTAACATTATTAGGTGATGATGCATACACTAATTAGAAATATTTATTATCTTTAGATAAATAAGTAAAACTAATAGTGCATTTACATTACCTAACAATGATATTCATTAACTATAAAAACAACCAATTAACCTTTGGGTAATTCATAAATTTCCTACAATAATGAATTTCAGTATACTCATAGATAAACATCATTTATAGCATCAATTTTATCAGTGAGTGATTGGAAAATTCTAGTCAATTTAGAACTAATTATCATAAAGATTTGATCACTTTGGTGATTCACAAATCTAAAATAATATTGTTCCAAATTTGGTAAATGTGTAAAATATTAAATATTCAATTATCACGTCATAAATATACTGCCAATCATTATTATCAATGGATATGCTTACAAAACATTGTACATAAATTTTATTAATTTTGATAATAGTGATGCTGTCAAAATATAGAAACAAGTTAACATGCATATACTTCATCATCATTTTTTACTATTCACGTTATCATGCATATATTGTACTGTTGATAATTATAATTAATTGTTCACGTTAATTCATCTTTTATTTTTAATACTATTAACATTGTTTATCGTACACTAACATAACTGTTCATGCATGCATAATTACATTGATCACGTTCATTCACCTTTTATTGTTTAATACTATTAACACTGTTCACAAACTATTCATCATTATATAAAACAACCAACGACATCGAGAAAGGAAGCAGATAGTAAACGTACAACACGGGCGTTGTAACATCATGACCAACAGCGTCTGACATCAACAACATCGACACATGCCACTGTCACCGGTAGCGTCTGGATCATCACTGAGGCATGATGTCACAAACCCACTAAATTCACCGTCATCCTCTACGTTGCAACATTCCTAGCAACGAACACAGACGGTGAACACACGTATGTTATCAGTGACGTTGGTTACGTATCATCCTTGACGATGTGACACCGCCGAGAAAAACACAAAAATTTCTCATGTACTTGAAAGTTTTGTTGTAAATTTGTCCAAACAAAAAAGCATGAAGATTATTAGAACTCGAAATTGTAACGGAGAATCATACAGTTCACAACTAGATTCTCTTATATCACATGTCAACTTTCACTTCATTATACGATTATGCAGAATCTTAAACATATATAATTCTCACATATAAAGTAGTCGTACCTTGATCCGTAAAGTCGTTTGATATCAGTACAAAAATCAGACTCTTCATATTCTCTTATATGTTTCTATTCTTTTCCTCGCTTTCTCACTTTTGTCTCTTTTTTATGGTTATTAACAGACGCAACTTAATAGGTAAGAATAGGACCAAAAGAGGTTACATTTATAAGTGGTTTTTGAGAAAACCACCTCTTAACTACCACACCCATCATGTCAGTATTAAGCTTTTAAACATTTATTACATGAGACATTAATTGTAACATCCCCCTACTGAAAGGGTAAAATAGTAAAATTGACATAGGATGAGATAGATCAGGACTGCTCATGCATAATAGGATTGGTCCACAGTATCAATTGTGCACATGAAATTACTGTACATGCATACATGACGTTTCTGGTTTTTGTGCCTAAGGCAATTTTATTGTGATTAACGTGGTTACTGTGTTTGAAAAATTATTTTGACTGATCCAGAG
>JANVCL010000009.1:24113252-24125773 GCA_026546855.1 Erythroxylum incrassatum | reverse complement strand
GGGAGTTAGGGGCATATGTTAGAGGAAGCAAAGTCTATAAATCTATCACTTAGTGCACTAGGGAAGTGCATAAATGCACTGGCAGAGAATAGTCCTCATGTTCCAATTCGTGATTCTAAACTTACAAGATTGCTTAAAGATTCATTTGGAGGTGAGATGCCTTTCATGGGACTTTGAGACGTTTTAGTGTATAAATGAAGGTATAATAAGCACTATGACAAGTTTATGTTTTGCACCTAATGGCTTTAGCATTTTATCATATTTCAGGTTCAGCGAGAACTTCATTAGTTGTGACTATAGGCCCTTCACCACGTCATAGAGGAGAGACCTGTAGTACTATATTGTTTGGACAAAGGGTAAGAGTTTAAATGAGTTGATGTATCTAGATCATCTATGGTACCCTCAATAATTCGAGTTCATTTAACATCCAAACTTTTATGCCTTTAAATCTTCAGCTGCCTGAATTCATTTGCTAAGTTTTCCTTGCGTCCCGATACTTGATGATTTTTATAATATGCAATAGGATTACTATTTCTGCAGTTTCTTGTTGTCTACTTACCTGTTTCAAGATTAACCAGCTTGTGGTTGTTTTTAACATCATTTTTCTGTAGGCTATGAAGGTTGAGAATATGTTAAAAATAAAGGAAGAATTTGATTATAAAAGTTTGTCTCGAAAGCTTGAAATACAAGTTGACAAGCTCATTGCTGAAAATGAAAGACAGCAGAAAGCTTTTGATGACGAAGTCGAAAGAATTAACCAAGAAGCACAATGTCGAATTTCTGAGGTGGAAAGAAACTTTGCAGAAGCCTTAGAGGTTAATACACTACTTTCACATCCCTGCATTTTCATTAAAATTTTGTTAATTACTTTTCTGTGGCCACTCTTTTAAATCAAAAAAGTTACAATTGTGCGAACTTTTGTGAATGACATATCTCGGTTCACCACTCATTTAACCTTGGCAAGTGCATGAAGAAACAAAAGTGGAATGAGTTGACATTTCTTAGTTGGGAAACTTTTTCACTGAAATCTAATATTTGTTTTTTACATGGAAATGTATCCAATTTGAGATTGGTGCTGTTTCTGCAGAAGGAAAAAATAAATTGCCAGATGGAGTATATGGAGTCAGTCAAGAAACTAGAAGAGAAAATGACGATGAATCAGCACGATGGCTTCATCAATAAACGTAATGGAGAGGTACTCTATCTATAACTGATATTTTTTTTAGGTCTTCAAATTGTTGAGGTATCTTTGCTGGTTAGGCTGATCAATCTGGCCAGTTTTGAGATGATAATGTATTGCTCATATCAACTATAGCTAGGATTCTTTTGTTGTATATTGCCTTGGTATAAGTTTGTTTTTCACTCAGGACATATATGGCAAATGTTAGGCATAACTTGAATCCTTTGCATGCATCTTCCATGCAACTTTTATGTGCTATCCTTATCATTGTATATCAGGTCTCCTTGTGCTTTACTTTGAGATTAGTTTAAACTTGATAACTATTGTTCCTCCACCTGTTCCATCTCCTGTTATTTTCAGAAGTTGGGGGTTTCTGTGAGTGGGGACATTGCTGAGTTAAAGAGGTTGCTTCAAAATGAACTTCAGTTAAGAAAGCAAGCTGAAGAGGAGACCAACAAGCTCAAGAGTCAATTAGATCAATTTTTGCAGTCTGCAGTATGTGTTATGTGGATTACAATACTTTACTATCTCTATACTGCTTCTATATGATTCCAAGCTTTTCTTCCTTCCCTCCCTCCCTACTTATATAAGAAGATAAATGAGTTTTGAATTTGTTAAGTATAAGGGGTTATTTGATTCACTAGGCAGGTGGTGATGCCGAGGTTATAAAGCTGCACAAGAAACTGGAGGATGATGCCGATGAAAAGAAGAAAATGGAAGAAGAAATTATGATTTTGAAAAGTCAGTTATTGCACTTGAATCTTGAAGCTGATCAGGTAATTTTATTCAGATATGCTCTTCTTACTTTAAGCCTGTAATTATTTGGTTTTAATACTAGCTGAAATGCTCTCAAATAACTGTTTACATCAACATCAGTGGTTTTGAGAAATAAGATGAAGCAGATGTGTCCCTTCTTCAATTACAAATCTGTAATTTTGAAATTCTAGCCTGTTGATGTCATTTTCATGTTTGCAGACAAGAAGGTATATTGACAGAGGCGGGTCTGGAAATGGCTTCACTTCCTTAGATTCCCTTATGTCTCAATATAAGCATTCCCAGTTTAGTGAATCCACCAATGGACACAAGCCACCAATGGCCTCTCTTTTTGAGCAAGGTAAACAAATGTTATGCATGGAGTTATATGATAACTGAGATCCAATTCATGTGTTTCTTGTATAATTTTTTCATAAAATTATTTGACAGTTGGACTACAAAAGGTTTTGCAACTGCTTGAGTCTGAAGATGCCAATGTCAGAATCCATGCAGTAAAAGTGGTGGCTAACTTAGCTGCTGAAGGTCGGTAGTGCGTTTTTCACCTTTCATTTCTCCTGTCAATTCTGCTCTCAAATTACCATGCCAACCTAAAGCGTTGATCTCAATTACATCTTTTACGTGGGGCCTTTTCTATGAGTTAAACTGCAGCCAATTAATAGGAAATATAGTTCTAAATATACTATTTAATACTGCTTATGTTGATGGGCTTTCTCCCCCGTGTACTTGCTCATAAAGTAAGGGAAGCCAGATTCCTGTTTGAGATAGAATACAGAAGATTTGTTCCCCAAAGGCCAACCCCTTTCCTCTCCATAATTTGAGAAAAAGATAATGTTACAATATGCTACTCTATACTTTATTACTTTATGATGTCACACCTAATATGTAATCACAAATTTTCTAAACAGAAGCAAATCAGGAACAAATTGTTGAGGCCGGTGGTCTTACATCTTTGCTGATGCTTCTGAGAAGCTATGAGGATGAAACTGTTCGTAGAGTAGCAGCTGGTGCAATTGCCAACCTTGCAATGAATGGTAATTGCAAAAATTTCTCATCTTTGAGTGTTTTGGAGTCCTGGTTTGTTTAGGATCTTAACACCGCGTGGTTTCTAAAATCTTTTATGTTCCTACTTTCGTCTCTTTCAGAAGCTAATCAAGAACTCATAATGGCTCAAGGGGGAATTAGTTTGTTGTCTATAACAGCAGCTGATGCTGAAGATCCTCAAACACTACGGATGGTTGCTGGAGCTATTGCAAATCTATGTGGGAATGGTATGGTGATCCTCCTGTTCATCACTTCTCTTGCTTTATGTTTTTGTTCCAGTAGCAAAATAGAGGAGAAGATTTACTTATTACTCCAAAGAAATTTTGTATGGATCTCATATTTTTAGTATATAATCATCTGTAGCATGTTGTTCTAATGTCTGGAGGCTCTTAACAGCTTATCAACTAGAGACAAGCTTTTATTCTGCGTCCATAACTTCTGCTGAGTGTGGCTTTTTACCTCATCTTGGGTATGTATATATTGTGAACTTATATTGCAGATAAGCTACAAGCAAAGCTGAGGTCTGAAGGTGGTATAAAAGCATTGCTAGGAATCGTGAGGTGTGGGCATCCTGATGTTCTTTCCCAAGTTGCACGTGGTATTGCAAACTTTGCAAAATGTGAATCACGTGCATCAACAAAAGGTATGGCCTTTTCGTAACGTGTGAAACAGAGATTTATCCCCCTCCCCATACTCACAACTCACTTTTTCTTTCCCCTTCTTTTATCTCTCGATTTTGTTTGTTGCCCTTGATTTTTTACAGCTGGGGTATTTTAGAATTATCGATGATCATTGATGAATCTAGTCATAAATTTAGCAAATTACTGTATATTCGTCTACTTGAAAGATTAGGGTCAAATGGCTCACTAGTGCACAGCAGTTAGTTTCTTTCAAGCATGTTTTGATTGTCTGAGACAGATCTTTTTCATGCCCCACAGGAATAAAAAGTGGCAGATCTTTACTTATAGAGGATGGTGCACTTCCATGGATTGTACAAAATGCCAACAATGAAGCTGCACCTATAAGGCGCCATATCGAACTTGCACTTTGTCACTTGGCACAGCACGGTAAGTGTTACTCTTTTATTCGTTGAAGATCTTTTATCAATGCATGTTACTCAAAGAACCGGAACCTGAAAATTTCAGAAGTAAACACAAAAGACATGATTAGTGGAGGTGCACTTTGGGAGCTTGTTCGAATCTCCCGGGATTGTTCAAGAGAGGACATTAGAAATCTTGCTCGCAAGACCCTGAATTCTAGCTTAACATTTAGGGCTGAAATGCGGCGATTACGGATAGAATGTTAACTGCACAAATGTGAAATCTGGCGTCTACAATTCATAGGCATCCCTTGAATGATAGGGTATTTCTTTAACCTTGTGTGTACAGAACGATCGATAATGAGTATCATACCTTATTCTTTATTAACTCAAATCCTCGTGCTGTTTTTATGTAAAGTAGCGAGTCCCAGTTGTAGTCTGTGTTCTATGTAGCAGCAGGCATGAGCCTATGAACCAATGTAGCCTACATGGAATCAGAAACATATACAAAGGTCATGCCTTTAAGAACCAGAGTTTTGTAATTGGGACTCTGTCGCATCAGTTGGCGACTTCCCAAATCCACCTTTCAGAATAGATTTGTTTGTATCAACAATGAATCCATCTTCGATGTTGTCTTTCAATACTTGAAAAGCAAAGTAGAAGTTATAGGCGTCAAGCTTAATTCAAATGGTGTACATCCATGTCTTTGTTTCAGGTTTTAGGCAAAACCTCATATGCGGGAAGTCTCTAATAAACAAAATTTTGTTGAACTAGTCGAAGGCTCAATAGTATTTCTAGGATGTCTAAGCCCAGGTGAAACGTGGCTCAGTCGAACATTCAGATGTATTAGGGACTTTGCCTCTCTCTATAAGTGTTCGAATGGGTAGGATCAAGTCAAATTGAGACACCTTATGACTCAGGTTTGATACTGGTCTTTTTAGTCACTAAATGGTTCAAACCTCGTACAAGGATGGTTTGGTTAACTAGTTTAAACTTGATTCTTCGTTTGATAAAACATAGTTATTTTGATCCGAACGGTCTGATCAGAGCGGTTTTCAGAAGTTCCACCCGACAGTAACTCAAAAGTTAATTAATTTGAACTTTCTTCAAATGATAACCTTAGATATGGGAGAGGGGGTATAAATACGTATTCAGTAAGACAACACGAAGCTTCATTTTTCCCATGTATAAAACGAAATTTCCAATCACTTGAAGCGTGATATAAAATCAACGTTCACGACAATTCAGGTAATAAAATGCTAACTATTTTACAATATCTCGCTGTTACATATAAGAGCAGTTTTGACTTGATGATCTTATTTTCTTTCTTTTATGGGCATGTTAGGAACAGATCTTCTGTTTGTCACACTTCAAACAGAACAGATGATCTCGTTCCAGCATGTTACGATTCACCCCTAATCAAAAGCTTACTGCATTTTCAGTGCTAATAACATCTGAAGCGACTTAAAGCTATCACAATCAAAGTGAAAGAATCCTTAAAAGCATTCTACTGGGACAGCTTTGAAAGGACCCCAGCCACAAATCCTGAAGCATATTTTAGATATGAAAAGGGTCCATTTTAAAGTTTGATATTCATTTGGGAGTAACAACTGACGAATTGCAAGTACTATGTTGAAAAGTCATCATTTGACGAGCGTTGGTGGGATACTCACTGGAAGAAAGAAAATTTTAAAAAATATTATTTTTTAAACCCTAAAATTTTTTATTTTAAAAAAATCTTTATCTTAATCTTCAGTTAAAAATAATAAAATTATAAATAATACAAATATTATATATGAATGAGTGGAGAATTTAATTCTACTATTAAATTCAAATAAAATTAATTAAATATGACTCAAACTAATATTATATTAGTGACATTTAATTAACTCATGTCTAATATTTATATTGCATATATTATTTTTAATTTTTATTTTTTAATTAAAAGGTAGAAATAATTTTTTTAAGAATTTCAAAGATTATTCTAATATTTCTTACAACACTAAAGAGGTCTACATCTTTTACTAAAATATTTATTATCTATAATTGATTATAAATAATATTGTATTAGATTTATTAATATTAATTAATTTTAATTATAAAATTATTTACTAATATTAAAAATAATAATTATAAATTAAAACGTGAGACAAAAAATTTAAAATAGTGGAACATAATAATTAAAAATGGGAAAAGTGGAGCGTAATAACTAATAACAAGAACTGAATCTTCCATCTGTTTAATCATTGGATTTTGTTGTTAGAAGAACGAAATGGCGATGTTTATGAAGGGACAGATTGGATTTTTCCCAATGTCCAAAAACGGTCCACCCAATAATCACCTAAGTCAATAAAAAAGAATACAAAATCAGAATAAACAGGTAAACGAAAATCTAGAAAAAGAAAACGAGTAGAAAATAATTTTTTAAAAATCTTATTAAAAGTTAAATTATTAAGATAAGAGGTTTAAGATTTAAAAGGTTCAACTAGACTGTCATAAAATTGATTAAAGATTAAATAAAATTTAAAATTTAAAATATGATTAAAAAATATTATCCTTACTAGAAAATTACTATTAAATAAAAATTAATTAGTTACTTAATATTAATTGATTTATTTTAATTTATAAAATTGATTAATTTATAAATTGATCATTTGTAATTAAATTAAATCAAATTGAAAAATTGAAAACTAAACTAAAAAATTCAATCAATTCAAAGTTTTTATTACTAAAGCGATCAAAGCTGTTTGGTCTTTAAAATATCAGTAGAAATACATGAGGCTTACTATTCCTTTCATTTATTTAACAAATTTATGTATATATTTGAAGTTGAAACTGAAACTTGGACATAAGACTCAAGCCTTCCCTATAATCTAATTTATCACAAAAAAATTATTTTATTATTTCAATTTATTTACAAACACTCTAAATAAAAATTTATTAAGTTACTTTAATGAAAATTATTATTAAGAATGGAAAAAACTTAGTCACATAAATATAAGAAACAAACGAGGTGTTTGGCAAACGGCTGATAAGTTGTTTTTTAATTTATTAACAATAAGTTAGCTTTTTTAATATCTTAAAAAATTATTAATGTATTTGATGAATAACTTATTGGTTAGTTTATTTAACCCTAATAAGTTAATTTCTAAATATGATCAGCTAAAAATTAATAGGTAAAAAATCAATTATACCTTCCTTTCATAAATTTTGAATTATGTTAATTATGCTATAATAATATTATGAATAATTCAAACTAAAAATCATGCATGTATTATACAGTGCAAATTCTTTTTACAATGAAGTAAGTTTTTAGTTATAAAACTTGCGAGTTTTTTTTACTAATGAAATAATTTTTTTGTCACAAAAAATTATGTTATGATGACAAAATTTTTAACAAAATTTTTAAGAATATTCTATGATTTTCATCACAGTTAAAAACTTAAATTTTTGTAAAATTAAATATCTAATCATGATCTTATAATTTGTTTTTTACGTTATGCCCTCACAATTTTTTTTATACTTAAACAACTAATTTTATCAAACATCTTTAATAAACAGTTAATATTATTTACAGATTAAACCAGCTAATGTAATTAGTGATCATTAGCTAATTTTAATATAATCAATTAACAGCTAATATAATTAGTCATTAGCTAATTATTAATATATTCAACTAAGAGCTAATGTAATATGTTGGTTATTAAACAGTCCAATAACATCCTCGGATCTCAAAAAACTTACTGCCTGGAGCTTAAGTTCTCTCAGATCGGATGGTGTTTCAAAAGAAACTAAAGAAAGAAGGATATGTATAATAGCTAGCTACTACTGAAAGAACAAGAGAATTAATGATCAAGAGCTAGGGTTTAAAAGCAACCAAAATAAAAATTTTTATTTTTTATTTCCTTCCTTGTTTAATCTTTTCCTTCTTCCAAGAACTTACCTTAGCATTCGAATTCTTGAATCACTCAGACCTTTTACTAATGTTTCAGTAGCAGTTTTAGAGGGATAGGGTAAGAGAATGAGAAAACTTTAAACATCTGAGTAGAGGAGGAAGGTGTGTTTTGTCATGGAAGTTGTTCTTGTTGTTGCCTGTACATGGAATGCGTTGAAGTGCCTCGAAAAGGACCCTTTTACAGAGCAGCGCACGTGTATCCCAGTATCCAATGTTCATCTCTCCAGATTCTTTCTTCCGTAATTGTTAATAAAAACCCTAGCCAGTCACAGGGACTTGGAATTTTCAGATATATTACACAACCAATCAACAAACAAACACAGCCCTAGTTTTGCCCATAACTTCCCATCTCTTTTGTTTCTTCAGCCATCATCATGAATTCCCACTTGCTCCCACCATCCTTCGATCAAACAGTAACTTTAAAATCAACCCTTTTAACTCACAGCTCTTTTGTATACATACACAAGAGATATAGCAGAAAAACGAGAGAAAGTTTTGATAATGTATGTAACTATAAGCTGCAAAAAAATCTCATGTTCAGGAAATTGAAGTTTTTGATTGCTAAATTGAGTAGAGAATCTATTAAGGAAACTTCAATATTTGTTTTATGGTTCTCCATTCTCTACTCCCTACCAACAAAAATTTTAATATGTGTTTAGGAGTCGTGAAACAGAAGTACAGAACCTGAAACTGAAAAGTGTCTGCAGAGAAGAAAAAGAACACAATGGTATCAATCTTCTCTTCCATTCTTTTCACAAAGAATGGAAGGTTTAAGTATCAGGCAAGTTATCAGAGATGCAACAGAAGAATTTTTATATAGAGAGAATTGAATCCCATCTCCTAAAGCTATTTGATGCTTCATCTTTAAGCAAAATCAATGTATAAGATACGCTGAACAAAACCCACAATAGATCCATAATTTCTGTATACTATCTTCAGTCAAAGAAAGATAATGATCACGATCAACATTTTTAAAGACAGCCTAACTTTTGACAGAAAAAAGAAAGAGAAATGAAGATGATTATGGAAAGAAAGAAGAAGAAAAAAACACAAGTTTCTACTTGCTTGCTGTTACTAATAAGAAGGACGACCAGTGCCCCAGTAGGCTTCAGTTGGAAGTTGCACCGAATTCAGAAGATTTTGAGGCAAACCTTGAAAGACTGGTGCATTTGGATCTTGCATTAGTTGTTGTTGCTGCTGATTCTGTGGTCCAGCAGATGATTCTAACTGTACACTTCCAGCCATTGTAACCGGTGGTTGCGCTTCATCCTCGTCCTCCTCCAACGGCAGTCTCTCGTATGCAGCATTACCAAAAGACGCTGCCATAACTACCACCGGACCTGAGGCCAGAAGTGGACCTACTACACTTCCTCCGACCACTTGCCCCTGTCCACCGGCTAAGTATATAGTCAACCCGGAGGCAGCTGGAGGAGCTGGCGGCGGCAAGAAAGAGCCAGAAAGTGATAAAATCTCGAATCTTCCATGTAAAGTTACTACGGCTCCTGGTGAAGCCGGTTGCCTGAGAGTGACGTTAGTTACAGTCCCAGTTCCACTCAAAATGCAAACTCCTCTTTGTCGACGCCTCGCAAAAGTTGACACACTCTCCATGATATCGCAGCCGTTGGCTATCTCCATGATATGGGATCGAAGAGCATTGGCGCTATCTCTTGTGACTATAATTGGAGGTTTGGGCTTGTTTTTAGAACCTGGAGGCCTTCCTCTGGGTCTTCTTGTCATTTCTCCTTCTCCTCCTGATGTTGCTGGTACCAGTTCTCTCCCTTCGTTCGTGTTTGGTGTTGTTATGGTGATCTCATCGTGCTCTCGCTTTTGACCACGGTTTATGCTGCCGTTACCGCTTTGTTCATCTTCTGAATTGTGCTGTTGTTGGTGTTGAAATTGATGGTGAGGATGTAAGTGAAGGTCGCTGGTGTGAAAAGGAGGAGGAAGAGGACGACCATGTGCTGTAACTGGATTCATTTCCTTTGATTCTTCAGATTAATTTTGCCCACCTATGATTGATCTCAGACATACACAACACAGATTCTTTTTGAGTGCTTCCTTGGACCTTTTGCTTCCTTAAACACCTTCCTGTTTTGGATGGTCTGAATTTGATAGATCAGATATGTTACTGACCCTTCAGCAGATGAAAAGAAAAGAGGGGACTTTCAAGTATCGGCCACCAAATTTTCAGCTGAATCAACCCCACCTTTCTTCACTCTACCTCTCATGTGAGTACAAATTTTACCTTTCTTAGGTTTTTCCAAGTGTGTAAGTTGTTGGTTGAAAGAGTTTTTGGAGGGGAAATGAAGAAGAAGAAGGAGAGAAGACTAAGATAGGTAAAGGCTAGATAGACAAAGAAATAGAGAGAGAGAGAGAGAGAGCGCAAAGGAAGAGATTCTAGTCTCGGGGGACTTAGAGAGAGGGTAGAGTCAATGTTCTTTGGTTATAGCGGTTGTTGGGTTAGGGTTAGGTCATGGGTCTTGGTTCGATGATGGGTTTAGTTTTTGGTAAAACAGCGTGCTTATGGGCGGTGTCTGGGCCCTACTAGTTCCCTGTCACTCTCACAACGTAACATGGGGTCCCAACACCCCATGTTCTTTTTATCGCTCACACTTATCTAACTCTCATGTCTTAAAAAGCCTGTCCATCGGAGATCAGCCTTCTTCTGCTTCCTCAAGCCACACTCCTTCTTGCTCTCTGAAATCTCCATATCTCCTTCTGTATCACCTTTCTTCTTTGTGGGTTTACTTCTTTATCCACTTTATCTCTAGAAAAAGAAAAATCTTGAACCCAAGCACATACAATCACTGTACTGTTTGAAATCGTCAAACAAGAAGAGACAAACCATGGATTCCATCTGTGTTTGAAGCTTCTGTTTCAAGTGTTTTCTCCTGGTTTCATGTCTCGTCCAGCAAAACTCAGTTCGCTCAAGCAAGTCCTGAAATAAAGTTTACTGCTTTAAACCTCCTTCGAAACTCTGCAAGTTCAAGTTCAAGTTCAACTGATTAAGTGATACGCTGATACTGAGAAACTAAGCGAAATGAATCAATCAAACTGTAGGATATGCAAAGATTTGAGAACCCTTATTACCATAACTGGAGAACAAAGCGTTTTTCTCCAAATAACTGAAGTATTTAGCGTTGAAATTCTCAACATCTTCGTGCTTATGGAATGATTAGTGTGTAAGCGTTACAATTATAGAGTTCTTGTTGGTTAATGACTTATTACATTACAGGTCAATGGTCCTAGGAACAGAAAACCGAAAACGAGGAGGATTAATAAGTGGTACTTATGTAAAAATAGAAAAGTAGCAAGGGTTCTTTAATCTTTTCTGCAGAATGATTGGGTGGTCCATATTTGTGTGGGTCGTGGACCCACCCGAACAAAATGGGTCTGGAGAGAGTCAGTGCGTGTCTTAAGGGCGACTCTGGGAATGAGGATGCATTGATGTTGATGCGGATGCTGTTTATGGGTCCCACTTTTGTAAACATTTGCTGTACTGATCAACATACCTGTACTTTCCAGGTTGCTACAGCCACTTATCTCCTTTGAATCTCACGCGCCAATATATTATTAAGGTTTTAAGTTTTTAAATTTTTTAAAATTATCAGTGCCTTTTTATAATTTTAATTTTATAATACTCATCCTTCCTATCGTCAACTTCTATTAAAAATTAAAATCTCTAACCGTAGACTAAAATAAACATAGATGGCACGTAATATAATATTACGAAAATAGTCTTTCTAATTAATATATATATATATATAATCTTCTTTAAAAAGAAATAGTGATCAGATTTTCATTTTTTTTATCCTTGTACTATTTTATGAGGACAAAATGCTACAATAAGTTAAATAACACGACTCATAAGGTATGGATATGTGTGGAATAGAATATTCCATAGCTCAGACCTGAAAAATAGCTTTAAATCTTCCATCACAATAATACATATAAATCAAAATCTATGTCATGAGTGGAGAGTTGTGTTGATCTCTGTATTGAAACTAAAAATAAAACAACTAAATATATTTTATAAAATCCACAAACACACGTAATAAGTATTTTAACCTTCTTAAAAAAAGACATAAGTGGTAAACTAATAAGCAACATGCGAAATTTGAATTAAGGTAGCTCTTGGTTTACAAATGCAATGAGAATAAGAATGAGAATGAATATAGTGAGAAATGAAAATGGATATAATCATTATAATTATGATGGTTGGTTAAGATAAATGAATGATTACCATTATCATTGACGGTGGTTGGTTTGTTAAAAATGTTAAGAAATAAAAATTTGCTAAATTTTTGTTTTATATCAAATTTTTAATATATTTTAAATGATTATTTTTAATTTATGCATCTTAACTATAATGACAGAATGTTTAAAATCAAGTATATTGCGATTTTTCCTTTTCAATAGCTCTGGAAGAAAAAAAAATACTCTAGCATTTTCTTACATCAACATATCATTAGTTACATAATATCCTCAAAATATAATTTAATCATTCAAAATATTGTGCAATTCATCGATAC
>JANVCL010000009.1:24079924-24096524 GCA_026546855.1 Erythroxylum incrassatum | reverse complement strand
GTTGCCCGTGGTTTTTCTCCGGTTTGGGAGTTTCCACGTAAATTCTCTTGTGTTGTTATTTTATGATATTTTTGTTTTTTAAATATCCTTGGGTGTGGGTTTGGAAGGTATTAAATTCCCAACATATTATGGAATATGGAGTTGAAATGACTTTGTTTTCTTTCTGTATTTTCGATGTTAGTTTTCATTGTTTTTGAATTGACTTGAGTTATTCTGGTTTGTGCTGTAATTCAGATAGCCTCACGAGCAAGATTTTAAGTTTGCGGTGGTTTTAATGTTTATTTTGATTGTTTCTACTAGCGTTTCCGACGTTTGTCTAAGTATTCTTGTGTGAATGTTGCTTTGCACTTGTCCAGAGTGCATAGAGCTAAAGCTTCCCTCTACACGTGCAGCTAGGCTTTTTGGATGTATTTTGATTTGAGGAGATCCGTACATCTGGATGAAAATTTGAAAATTATTAAATAATTTATGATCAAACGTTTAAGGAGTAAACGATCGGAAATTGAATGATTTGAATAGAGTTTTGGATCTTCATTGTTCTATAGTCGATTCCTTAGGTCCATCCAAATTTATTGTCATTAGTGAAGTCAGAATAAATGAACACCTACTGTGAAGATTGTATGGATTCATGTGAAAGTGGAATAACTGAAATTGGAAATTGAATTATTTGAATAGATTTTGGATCTTCAATGTTTTATGGTCGATTTGTTAGGGCCATCCAAATTCAATGTGTAGATCATCAGTGAAGTCAGATCAAATGATCACCAGTTGTTTATCTCCTTATTGATAACATTGCTTCAGGCATACTTTCTGAAGAATGGCTTTATCGGGATGGGCTTAGCAATTGTAGTAATTTGGTTATCTTGACTTTTAGAAGAATTATAAATAGTTCAGTGATTTTATATTTTTTCAAAGATTTATGGATTTATCTTTAATGACTATTCCTGATTACAACAGTTTAGGTTTATTCTGATACACTGGTATCAGAGAGGAAAATAATTTGATTTGTTGATGAAAATTGTGTTTGGCATAGACGAAAATAACTGTGAGTATTTATATTTGCTATTAGGTTCCAAGTGTTATCATTTAAGAATTATTTTCTTAGGTTTGCGATTTGCATATAGCCCCAAGTTAAAAATAACGTAGTTTTATTAAAAATTAATAAAATAATATAAATCTATTCAATGAATAAAGAATGAATTTATTAAAACCATGTAATTTCAATTAAAACTCAAACTGATTTCAAATTGTTGAATTTAATTAAAAAATAAAATTTGAACAAGATAATTGTCGTCTCTAATTTACCTATTCTGTCAAGAAACATTTTTATCTGGTCTTTTATATTAATACACCTGTGTATCCAGTGACGTAGTTAGATGAGCCCAGGAGTCCCTGACTCCCCAAAATTTTTTAAAAAATAAATATTATATATATATAAAGTTATTTGAGAGTTGGGCTTCTCTAAAATTTAAAAAATTAAACATTGAGCTCTCCTACTTTACATATCTGGCTCCGTCTTAATGTATATCCCATGTTTATATGTGAATATACTTGACTGATGGATGTATCATCGAGCCAAATACTCACTTGCAGTATGTTGTGCAAGTAAATAACTTTTTTTTTTCACATAGCTTTTCATTTATATTCCTCTAAAATTCATTTTCTGAAGTTACTATTATTGGCAATCCAGACTCCATATGGGAATGCGAGAATCTTGTTGGGTAAGATATCTTCGTCATCAATCATCATTCCAACTTTTGATTGTATTTACAGATCGATGAGGTTGTAAACCATGGATATGGCGGTTACGGCGTTTTACCGAGGGTAACAGAAGCAGCAGTTGAAGTAGTTACTTCAGCAAGCTTCCTACATCGCTCAACAAGTTCCTTTCGCTGAGTGCATAAATTGTAGGTATGGCGAAACTTGGGCATCAGGTTGCGTTTAGGTTTAGGACTGCGACGAATTAGTTTGATGAAATAACATCCTTCTCACTTTATTTTTAGCTTAATTAAACTTTCGAGTTAAAGTGATTAAAGAAAAGATTGAATTAAACTTAAATTTAACACATTATTATCTTTAATTAATTGAATAAGAGTTGGGTATGTACCCAATTATATCTAAATGATTTAGTTCTAAATTTTTAAAGTATGTTTTTAGTTGTTCCCAATTTTGGTTATTTTGATTTAATTTATTTTAGTGGTCTGTTTACTTTTTCAGTATATTATTTAATAAATATATTTAAAATTCATAATAAATAACATTTATTTCAATAATTAAAACATAATATTAAATATTTTTTCAATTAATTAGTTTGTAAGATATTAAAAAATTGGTTTCTTAACAAATTTATGAAATTTATTCATATTTAAAATTTTCTTCATAATTTTATTTTAAGAATTAATTAAGTCGCTTGATTCAAATAGTTGTTACTAAGAATAAATTTTCAATTGATTTGATATTTTTTTTAGTAAATGAATATTTAAGTGGATAAATATTTATTAACATCTGATATCACTTCTTCATAAACATGATTATTGGTTGTCAGATTCTCCGTATTAAATTCGTGCGGCTTGAAAGGCCCAAAAACAAAAATGACAAATAAGCCTCAACTTATTACGGTCTTCAGCAAACTTGTACGAGTAGGATGTATCCATTTGATCTTTGACTCTTTCTTAGTTCTAGGTGTGAACTTGTTCAGTACAACGTAATTGGTATGTATAAATTGTATAAACTAGACCAAACTTGATTCTATTGAAAACGTCCGACACAAATTTAGTTGAAATTTATTTATTTTTGTTTAAAATGATGATATTAAAATTAAATAATAATAATCCTTATGCAAATCATGACTCTTTCGTTTTCGCTTTTATTTTTTAACGTAATATTTGATTCTTATTCATGATTATGATCTTTATATTTTAACCAAAATTTTGTTTAATAGTTATTTTTAATATAGTTTGATATTTGTTTTAAAAATTGTATTATCATAATAAGTTAGTTAACAGTTTTATGTAATATAAATATGGGATAATAAATATAAGATCGTTTTCATAAAAATACAATTAGGTTTGACATAAAATTTAATTTTATACAATATTCACTGAGAAAATTTAATAAATAAATTAAACATATGTATGAAGAGAATCACAATTTTTTTAGAAATATGAATTAAAAAATACACTTGAAAATTGTTTATTGATTAAAATTATAAAACTTTAATTTTAAAAAATTTAAATTTTGTTTAAACAATTTATACTTTCAAATTATTTTTCTGTATCATTAAGAAGTTTTTGCATTTAAAAGATATTAAGATTTTAACACATATTTATTGTTAAAATAATTTTTAGTTAAATTACTCTTTGTTTTTATAAAATAATTAAAATTATCGTTTCCAACATTTTTCAGTTTCTTAAACTAAAGGTGATTTTGAATAGCTTACGTACGGTTATGAAGAGGCTTTCGTCCTGAAAGATAGGTGATGTTTCCATACCAGTTCCGCCAACTTCAACATAAATAGAGAGCTAGATAGTTGTGAAGTAGTGAGCTCAACACCATAACATGCTTGGATATTTACCTTTTTCATTTGGCACACCTATTTTGAGGACCTGGCAAAGAGAGAAATAAATGTCAGGTCGGAGAGAGGCGGTCGTGTTTATAATGATATACCGAAAGAAAAGGTGAAAATGTACCGTTTTGAAGCAGTAAGAGCCAGTGGATGAATAATTTCCATCGTTCGCAATGGAAATATAAGTCTAACTTCAGATGCTTCGTAGCGTACAGTACAACTCAGTTTACGCCTTAAATTCACATATTACAATGCAATGCCCGCTCATAAAGGAAGTCCTTCGTTCTGTTTAATTCAACACAGAATCTAAAACGCCAGCACAAAAGGCCAATGTATGGTCCTGAAAATTGAGAGTGAAAAAAGAGTTGAAGTAATGAGAAAAGGAAAAGATGAAACATGCAAAACAATTAATTTGAAGAATCAGTAACAGTGCAGATGAATCCTCCATCTTAGACAATATCCTTTTCTATGTCAATAAATTAAAGCTGATCATAGACAAGTTTAAATGTTTTATTTTGGAGTGGAAGGTCATATTCCTGGATTAAACATGCATGTTAAAGTAATCATTTGTTTAATCCAGACAAGGTGGAATGAAAAAGTAGCCATTCTTTTAATAAAACGACCGTAACTTTCGTTTAAATGTTAACTCGCATTCATTTGGTGCTTTCCTAGTAACTCCGATTTGATTACGGTCAATTTCAACTAAACAGAAAAATTGATACTGCCCAACAGGATGATTCTCATTACCTTCAAAGAGTGTAATGCTTGAAGAAATTCCAGCTTCCAGCAACATCAAAGAGTTTCAAAAGCAAATCTTCCCACCTCAATTTCACCATAATAAGGAACCAACTAAACATCTATTAGCCACGATCACCAGGCACGAGAAATTTTAAATTTTCCATTAGTCCCACATCGTTTACAACGTAAAACTTTTGAAGATTGGTGGGCAAGAGCAATCCTCTACATGTTAGTTCTGCCTATTCTAAACAAACTCCATTCCATGATACATCACCCTAGCAAATCATGGCATTTCAGTGGGGCTCTACCCAGAAAATTAGTGGACAATTATGGAATTGAAGAACATAAAGTAAGCAAGAGAAAAACATCAGGACAATACCAATACGGTGGTGTTTAATTTCCCACCGCATAAAATGCAGATTAAGGTCATGTGTACTGTGTTTTCCATTCTTTTCAAAGGAGTAACACCTACTGTTTTTATATTAAAAATAATATGATCAAACAGAAATTTGAAGACTGTAGAAAATCAAAGAGAGAACTTAAGAGCTCAAACCAAGATCCTAGTCTAAGTATGATTCTTTCCGGTCGATACTTCTATACAGTATTGTACAATGTTCATGTCCACGCTATGAATGGTAAAGGGACAACATGTGACTGGCTGGTGTATGATTCTACTTTTTAGATAATTATCTAGTGATGTTTCGAGTTTTTATGCACTCTTATCTCTTAAATCTTTGTGGAAGTATTTTAACATCAAAATAGTGACAGAGAGGATAAGCGTGAAGCATAGAATTAGTGATTCTAAGAGCTTCAGAATGAGATCGACAGACAAAACATTATATACTTTTGAGTTGCAGATTCACATCCTTTTATTTAGCGTGAAAAGAAAAAAATACAAGAGATCTCGCAGTTCGCAGACAATCTTCCCGCGAGTCATTTGTAGGAGTGAGAAACTTTGAATCTTTGATTAGCACAAGGCATAGAAAAAGGCATAAATATGCGTTAAATTAAATTAAACTGTTCAATATTATGCATAAATAAATATATACCAGAAATGCTACGAAAATTTCATCTGAAGCCACACCTAATGCCATTTTTTTCCTGCGTACAGTTGTCATCAGAGGAGAGATTATGCTCCAAGTAAGGATCCAGTAGTTCTACTGTTGTTGATACTTGCAAATCTGCGAACAACTTGTAGTAAATAAACCGAATAGAGTGTTGAATAACAATATAAAGCAGTTCTTACTCAATATCGTTGTTGAACCTAGAAAATCAGGTCGATCTGATAAACTCATTACTCGCTCCGTTGTTTAAGCAGCAAACAACAAACTAGAACAGGTTCCTCAAATCAATGATCAGGTGTACTGACTAAGGAAACGAAGTTTGTAGTGAAACATACAATCGATCGGATCTTGTCAACTGAAGAAGAACCGCACACGTCGATTTGAAAAGAAGTCAGCCTGAAGTGACTTCACGATCTTTCACTCCTCCAAGAAGTAGCGCATCAGATAATGCCTCCTTGTTCTCGTCGGCGCCGTCCATAACCGTCCATCCCTCAGTCCTTGGCGATTCATCTTCTTTTTGCGCCAATTCTCTTTCAAACCATGACTGGAAATCGTGATTTGAGATTTCCCGCGCATTTTATAATTTTTCGTAAGATGCTTTCATTTAAAATTAAAGGCACCTATATATTATATATACACCCAACTGAAACAGAGATTGCACTACGAACACATAAGTCACGAAGTGCTTGTTCAAATATAATATTCCTAATTTACCCTTTTTCTTAGGGAATGTGGCATAAAGGACGTAAAATCAAGTACAAACGGGTCCATATTGCTTCGAGTGCATCCACGAATTTATTATTTGAATCATAATATTTCGAACGTAGAAGATAATCAAAGGAATGACATTACAATCAACGAAGTCGTCTTCAGATGATTAGATGAAGCTGAAAGTAGGAAAAAAATTTTCCAGTGCCGTTACTTGAACTCGGCTCTTTCGGGTGAGAGTCGAATATCCTGACCAACTAGACTACAACGGAAACGACAATTTGAAAACTATAAAATCAATGGGTAACAGCTACAATTAAAGGTATACTCATTTAAAAATATATGTAAATACCAATTAGGAATTTGGATCCTAACATCCTATAATTTATGAATAACTTAATCTAATTATTTTTTTAGGACAAAAATATAAACCTCTCATCTAATTTAAGAATCTTTAGAAAATCTCCTAATTTATAAAATTTTCAAAAAATTCTTTCTACATTTCATTTTTTCAAAAAAATCCTTAGTTCATAATTCAATTAAAAATAAAAATAAAATATATGAAACATAAACATCACACTTGTCCCAATCAATGATAATTTAATACAACTTTTAAATTCAAACTTAATTAACTAAATTTGACCTAAATTAATATTTTATTATAATTACTTTATCAATTTAATTAGTTTATGTTGAGTTTAAGAAGTCGGTTAATTTATTATATTAGTGACATTTAATTAATTTATATATAACATTTTATTCACTTATCTTTAATAATCATACTACAGGTGTTCTATTATTATTTTTTAACCAAATATTTTTAAATTTAATAATTTTTTAAAACTACAAAATAAATCTACGTCTTTTATCCTTTTTCTATGACAAATTTTGCTCGGGCCATTATCATGATTTGTGGTAATTGTAGATGTGATACAACTCATGTTTCGTATTTCATGAATTGAACATACGAAGTTGAGAAACATCCACTTTGACTAACATCTTGAAATGGAATAACCGATACAGGATGAAAAAAAAAGTGACGGAGAACGAGGAAGAAGTAAAACAATGGTGATCAATATTTGAACTACTTGATCAATGTGATAAGAAGAGATTAAGCTCCTTAGGTATTATATAGTATCCAATTACTACAAATTTCCCGCGGCTGTGTTGGTGGGTGCATGGTCAGTACTCTCACTTAGAAACAGAGGGTGATGATAAAGCATCAGTACATGGGACGGAGCCGAGCGCTGGAGATCCATGCCTGTGGAGAAGTTCTCGAGCCAATGCTTGGAGATCACCGCCGCTGGTGGCCGGTGACGAACTGATGATGCCACCAAATTGACGTGGGTCCATTTGCCGCTGTTGCATGGGCCATGACGGTTGCACAATCGGATCAAAAAGCGACGACAAGTCGTACCTGGCAGGGACGGAAGTGGCCGGTGGAAGGTCAGCGATGGAGAGCGAAGGCGGATTCAACGGTGCCGACGGTGGTGGTGGTGGCGGCGTTGGAAGTTCCAGGGTCGCCAGATGAGCTTGCAAGTACGAGAGTTCTGCCTGTAAACTCACCACCTGTAATTTCATGAATACACATACGTATCATTCAAGTGGACTATTTATTTAAAATTTTAAAATTAAGTGATAAATTTAATGAAATTGGTCGACATAAAATATATATATACGTTAATAAATTTGATTTTTTTTTGGGAAAATTTAAGGACTGAGACCCTAATTGAGTACTAAAGAAGGCAACTCAAAACAAACTTACCAAGTTAGGGGAACAAGACAATTTGTGTCAAAGGAGATAATAATGTAAACTATGGAACAATCAAATGGATCTATCTAACATATGAGACAAGTACTATGAGGCTTATCAGTCTTCGTTTATACTAAATATATATAGGATGCTTCAAAAAATGTGCATTAGAACATGGCGTTGCGAACAATTCAAGGTTTCTTTTGACGAAGGAATTACGATTGAACATAATTCTTCAGCATTATTGTCATTGGAATACGAGATGAGTGGAGAGTAGTTGTTGAAATTGGATCTATCGATGACTAAGTATGAACATTAAAATGTTGCAAATCAATACATACTCTTCACTTTTATATTTTTATAAAATTATAATAATTACATAAATAGCATATGGTAACTTCTCATGTTATGTCAGTCAAATCGTTTCATGTCATTAAGAAGTCTATATTAGATATAGTAACTGAAATAGCAAAGTCTGCAAAGAAGGTATAGAGTTATGATGATAAAAGTCATAATTAAAGTTGAAGTAAATCTCTTGAAACCGTAATAAATAATGGCTATAGGACCTAATCAAATTGTGCATTAAAAAAATAAAAAGATGATCCGCCTAGCTTTCAATGAGTTAATCTACAGGCTATATCCAGCTACATATAATGATTGTATTCAACCCTTTTACATTCCTAGGCTCTCGATACGAAATCCATTTAGTTATATTAAGTGCTTGACCGTAAAAACAAAAGTATTGCCTCCAACAACAGGAAAACCGACCATCTCCTTAATATCTGCAAATTCCACAGATTTGCACAGAAAAAATAGTACAAACTTTGGACTTGAAACACTCTATCGCCATCCTCGTAACCGCCAAGTATTCGAGAGTTGTTAATCCAAATGATCTCTTGGTTTCAGTAAAAGCACCAAATCATCCCTCTAAGCACTAAAAACAAAGAACCCGAGTCGTATTCTCACTGTAACAAGCTATACGAGTACATTCTATCTAAATAAAAACAACAAGGAAGCATTGGATCTGTCCATAAATAAAGGGCACAACGACAAGTGGCCAATACCCTTTTGTTTCCATTGCTCAGTGAACCAGATGAAGGTGAAAAAACTAAAATTGGAAAACTTGATCAGAGAAAAGTGAAATGCGAAGGGTGATGTCACCTAAAAAAGCTAATCACACTAACTTCTGCGAAGAGAATAATTAACCACAGAGAGAAAGGGAAAGTTGAGAGGTAAGCAAAATCCAAAAACGCACTCAATTATCACCTCAAGGTGACAAGAAAAAGACTCTGCAGAAGCTAGAAGAGAAACGAGGTGTTTGATTGTTACCTGCTGTTGAAGAGCGAAGATATGAGCGACACAACCATAGACAGGATCTCTTAGACGAGCCTGAGCCTCGTAGCAGATAGTAACAACCGCATCAGGGCGTTTGTGGAGAGGAATGTTTAAGAGAAGCTTTGAAACGTTACTTGCACCAAACACCTTATGCACCGCAGCAAAATGAGCCGCACCTTGTTCAGAATCGAAATAAGGAGCAAATATGCACCCTGGTACACACTTTCTCCTCAAAAACTTGCACGCACCACATGGACCGCCACCACCACCGCTGCTATTACTGCCCCCACCGCCGCCACCACTGCTACCAGAAGGACCCACCGAGGTACTCATGTCCTCTCTCGTGTTATAGAACAAAACCCAGAGTTAAGACATAGCTAGGGTTTCGTATGCTTGCTGGGGTATAGTATACACTTGAAGCAGGTGGATGAGAGGTGAAGAGGGGTTGGTCTAGGGTTTGGTTTGGTGGGTGGTGATGGGTATTCTGTTTTTGGCTTGGTTTGTGGATATTTTTAATGTGGAGATAGGATTTAATACGCTAGATGAAGTCTTTAAAGCCACGCTATAAAGCAAACCCCTGCACATTAAGCTGCTTGCGTGAAGCAAACATGCGATAAGCATAGTTTATATACTCCAAACTGTCCTTTTTTCTTAGAGAGGGGAAAAAAAAAGCTTTCATGACATTAGCACTTTCTTGCTCTAGACTTGTATAAGTGTATGTGTATGTGTGTGATGTGTATCTTTGAGCACAACTTTGCCTTTTAGCCATATCTGAAACTGGCTTATGAATAAAAAGAAGGGTTATTACAAGTTGAAACGTGTCATTGGGACTGTCTATATTTTTGCCACTGCGTGGTTTAAGCTGCGTAGAGGGCAAAAGACGCCAAGTCTCTCTCTCTCTCTCTCTCTCGAAAATGACTCAAAACTTTTTCCCTTCCTTGTACTTATATATATAATAAGCATTTTCCCACGAAACAAACACCTTCTTGTGTTCAAGCATGACATCAATTGCCCACCGGCTTTCACAATTCCATCTTCTAAAATTGTATTTAGCGACATTTAGTAACTGGTAACATGTGGGTTTCATTTCTAAGGAGAGAATCCTTAACCTTAGAGACAATCCCTGGTTTGGGATTAAGATTGGACAGAAAATTTTAAAGGGGTGATTATATAAATTGGGTTTTGTCTGATTTAAACCTTATTGTCGTATTTGCGAAACGACCATGTGTGTTAGGTTTATGCCACAATTAGTAAGGAAGCTTAGTTTCAACCTCACCTTAAGAGGAAGCAAAATATATCTGTCATGATCAATTGCTTTAGAGTCCTTACAAAAGTTGGTTTGATACGATCATAAAAGTTAACGTATAACGGCTGAATTGCAATGGACGAGCCATGTGGTATATTGATCTTGACCAAATAATGACAACATTTAACGTGACATATAATAATATTTGTAATGATTATAACTTTTGTTTGGATAACCATGTAATTAATTTCTTAATTAGATCTGCATCATTCACTTTTTTCTCAATAAATATGCAATTTGTTGACTTATTTAAATATTAATAATTAGATTATTTATTTTAATGAATAATTACGATAAATTTATATGATAATCACATTAATAACTAAAATTACAGGCTGAAACTTCAATTAATCTAATAAAATTCATTGAACCAAAATCAAGATGTAATAATATTTGTCAACGGTCATTTTACTGAACAAATTAATATTCATTTGCTCACTAATTCGATTTAATCCCTAGAATTTGCAATTCTCGTGGAATTCATACTGAGTGGTGTGTGTTGTTGTCGCCACTAATTTGATTTAGTGAAGTAGCAATTTTACTAAAAGTCATCATCAAAGGCAGGTGTTATTGCTCAAGTTAAGCAAAATCAATACCATCTTGATAAATAATATGCTTCATTAGCAACAAATTCAAGTTAATGACATATTTATAAATTCGTCGATTAAAAAAAAATGTCATTACTAAAGCTAATTATAAGTTAAAATGTTATGTGTGTGTATATATATATGTCTAGGCCACTGTGGCTTGGACTTGCAGAACAGCCAAAGGAATGGTCAAAACGGAAGATCGGCGTTCGAAGCACCAGCATCAGCCGTTGGAGTGAGAGACCGCCGCGTATGAGTCGGTGGACTACAGAACGTAACGGCCAGGTAAAAGATGACCTCATAACTCAAATTAAGGGCCCACACGACACGCCGTTCTCTTTTAGAGAATGTAACTGTAACGTTCATCCGGTTCATGCAAGTGTAAGAAAGACCTAAGAGGTGCTTTCGGCACCTCAATTTTTTATTTATAAAGATTGTTCTATTGTTTTGATTTTTAAAATGTTTAGCCATTAATTTGATATAAATTATTACATATATTAAAGTTTTTAGGTGTAACAAATTCGAAAGTAATCAACTTTTAAGGCATTCAAAATTTTAAATTTTCAATATTTTATAATTTTAACCACTTAATTTAAAATATTAATTATGCTGATATTTTATTGATTTAATTAACAAAATTAACTCATAATATAAATCCCTTAAGATTTGTCGATAACATATCCCACAAATTTAAGAGTCATAACGAAAAGAACCTTTTCGATTCATGCAATCTATCATAACATATAGGCGTTTATATAAAAGATTAATCATGAATTAACTATTTATATTGACAATTTCATACATAGAGTTGGGTATTTTAGTCTAAGTGGATAATTAATTGACAATTAAATTTTTATATAGACACCTATTTGTCATAAATTTAAAAAAAGTTAGCTAAATCAGTAAAATACTAATATAACTAATGTTTTAAACTAAATTTTCAAGGTTATAAAAAATTAACCACTTAATTGAAATTTTTGAAAATTTGATATGAATTTAAAACTTTTAAAGGTTAATTATTTTAAAATCTTTTTTTGCAAATTTTTAGTTATATTAGATTCATAACATATAATAATTCTGATTTTTTATTTTTTTTCAAAAGTAGTGATTGAGTGCCTCAATTAATTAATGTAAGATAGTTTCTTTAGTTTTTTACAAAACGACAAAATTTTAATAGCTAAAATAAATTTTAAAAATAGCAAAATCAGCGACAGTTTGTAACGGCGCGTCACCGCGCCGTCCGGTTGTTGTCTAATCGGTGTATTGTGAAGAGGAAGCAAGTGTGAAATGACAGAAGCGTTCCAGTTCCCAATTCCTTTTTGACCGACACTTGTCATGATTCGATAGCCAAGAGTACAGCTAAGTGACCGGTTGCTTACGTTGTAACAGTTACATAAGGTGTCAAAATTCTTTCCTAATTTTTATTCATCTTATTTTCCCTATTTTTTCAATTTATAATCGGATTAATCTTCTTTTATACTTTATACCATTAAATTATTAAGACTCTTATACATATTTTTATAAACTAAATTTAAAATTATTATTTTACAAATGTATATTAAATAAACTGTTGAATTTAAATTTAAATAATAAATACTATATATTTTTTTATTTCTAATTAATTATTCTTTAAAATTTTGATAGGATAACTTCTCAGGTATACATTGAATTTGATAATTACAAAATAACTTAATGTACTATTAACATATTCTTATGTATTATGATTGGATTGGGCATAGTTTTTGTATTAGTTACGAATAAAGTTGCGTGCTATTGAATTCTTATAAATTTCATGTATTAGTTAAATTTTTACCAAATTTTTTTATTGTTATTATTATTACTGCTATATTTATTTTTTAATTTCTTTCTTTTTTTAAATCATTTGGAGTTGGTTTTATCAACTAGGAGTAAGATAGTATACCTTTTTAGATATCGAGAAATAATGATATTTTTATAAAGTCTTATTGTTATTGTTGTTATTATAATTAGATTCTTTGTAAACAAACGGTTTCTTGAATGGTTTTGCAATTAAATTCACAAAAAAACTTATGATCAAAATCTCATAATTTCATTTTTTATTTCTTGAAGACAGAGAGAAGGATCCGTAAGAATCCATAAGTATAAAGTTACAAGTTCTCCAATAAGCTAATAAAACCGTGCACGCCATCCCAAAGGCTAGCTTCTTTTATATATATGTATAATTTACTAATCATTCAACATGAAACGACAGTTTAGTGACATGTAAGAATTGAATTGATGGTTACATTTTCATTAGGTTTGATATAAACAGAAACTTGCCAGGTGTATTACAAAACGAGATTCATGCGTGAGATCGAGACACCTTCGAAGTAATGCACAAAAAGTCTATTCCCCTCACATTACAATCGTTCATGTTTCTCTTGAAAGCAGATGAGTTGAATTCTAACGAAATTTTCCTTCTTAGCTTTTTAGTTTAAGAAATGTGACGAAGAAACTAATTAGGATAGTAATAAAAATAAAAATCGGATTGACTTTTATGTTAAATAAGTCAGCTTAGTGTATACAAGTTATATGTCTCGAATAAATTATTTAATAAATTAATAATATAAAATTAAATAAACATTCATAAATTTAATATATTATTGTTTTAATTGATAAACATCTAAATAAAAAAGGAAATAATTTTAATTAAAAATGAAGATTTAAATTGATATAGAATATACTATTATATAGATTGTGCTCTCTAGGGGTAGTTGAGTTGGTACAGTGGAGAAGCATGGGCCCAAAAAATTATGTGTTTAATTCCCCTACCTACACTCTCTCGATCAAGCCTGTTATAAGCTTGCTTAGTGCGGAGTACCCGATTAGCCTGATTTGCAAGTGATTACGTCAATATGAAGATTTATTCAGTGCGCATTTAAAGGATAATGGCTGCGAAATTCTCTGTTTAAAAAAAATGATTGTATTATAAATGTTTATAAATATAAAGGAAACGGTATGTTCCTAATTATATTTAGAAATATTGAATTATTAAATTAAGTTTTATTTTATAAAATAATATTTTTATTTATTATATTATATTACTGTTATTTAACACGAAACTTTTATCTTACACTTATATTTGTGCCCTTTTTTCCCTTTTTTCTTCTATAAGGATTAAGGACCCCATTTTCCGTACCATTTAATTTAGAAAATCGATTATGTGCTCAATTGGTGCTAGCGTGTCTATTGGATGATTATGTCTCTGTCTCGGCTTGTAAAGGTTATTCAAGCGCAGATTGAGTGTATTGCATTCCATGTACAAGCAAAAAAGTCGCAGCTTCTGCCAGTTGTCCTCTTTAGAAAAAGCTTTTTAACAAGGAGAATAGATTGTAAATTCTACAATTTTTATATATATTTTAAAGTTATTATCTAAGTTTTTAAATTTTATAATTAAGCGATCAATTTTTAATAATTTAAATTCTCAAAAAATTCTTTGCACTTATGAAATTATCAAAATTACTTCTTTTTTAACTTTAATTAAGAAATAACAGCTGAACATAAGTAATATAAACATTAGATATTGACTAATCAAATATTATTAATATGGTAACTTAACTTATCTCGTAAAATTGTCTAGAATTAATTTAGTTAAATTTAAATTAATAATTATTATTTCGAGACAAATTAATTTAGTTTAATTCAATTTTAATAATTAAGTTAAATAATTGTGTAAATAAAAATTGATTAGTCAATATTTGACATTTCGTTGTTTTTCTAAATAAAAATTTAAGAGAAATTATTTTTGACAAAATAGAAACTAAAGAAAATAAAATTAGATTACTTTAAACAAGACGAGTTCTACAGTTTTTTCCTACAAAAATCTGACAAGTAGTGATATGAAATTATCATGATTAGTACTGCCCCATCACGGTGGTAGACCCAACAACAAGAAATGTAAAAGTCCCCTGTTATCTGGAAACATGTCCAAAAAATCACACGCATTAACTCATAAATTTCCTAATTATGTCTTCCAAAATCTTAAACTCGAAGGGATCTCCTTAGGTTTTGTTCAAACTTTTGAGAACCTAAACATTGACTTCATACGAGCAGACCACGAGTTCTTACACTCGTGGGGTCAACACCTAAAAATCAACCTAGAAATGAGTTATAAATTATTGGATGTCACCTTCAAATAGAGCAGATCAGATGCTCAGTAATGTAATTTATCAGTCCATGGACTTTTAGTGCGAGAGAGTGATGTGTAGGATAGTATATACAAGCAGGCAATGATAAAAGTCAAAGAATGGCTGTTCTTCGTTACTTTTGAGGCGGTCTTAGCGTTAGTAATCAGTTGAAGTCCAGCTGAAGAGCAAGGTTGCATGTTACGTAATACATTCAAGTATAATAGCTAATATAAGTATAAATGTTATTTATAATAAAAAGTCTGAAACTATTTTTAGTATATATTATTGCATATTCTAAATGATTGTTTTTTACAAACTAGTACCAAGTTTAATTTAAATTATCTATATAAAAAATTTAAGAATTTATTATTTTAGTGGTCTTTATAACTATTATAATCACTATTAATTAAATTATTATTATATGTATATTATTTGTTTGTGAGTATCAATAAATTAAGTAATATTAATTATAATGACCAAATCTTAGAATCATAAAAATAGGATTTTTCTTTAATTGGATTAAAATTCCAGTTCAAACTCATCCCATAAATTAATATGTTCTTTGAAAAATAAAATTTTCATATTGATCGTGCGGTAATAAAAATAGAAAAAAAGTTATTCTTTCTAAAAATTTTCATTGAAAAACTCAATATTTAATATTGACTCTAAATAACAATTTCATTAGTTATTATTATTGATTAATAAAATATTGCCTTCTAACAGTTTTTTTTATAAAGAAAGTGGGAAGCTATTAAAATAATAACATTCAATCCTTGATAAAAAAACATAAAGAAAAAGACTAGAAACAGATCATATGTTTCAGGAAATGTTATTAAATCTCGTCCACGCATCAACGTAAAGTTATGTGTGTGAATAAGATTCGACGGTCTGGATTGTCTGTTCCCAAAAGACTGTTACTAGTGGTCTGTATCCAAATTATCACTACGAGGCTAGAAGCCTAGAAGACAATCCAAAGAGTTTAGTAGAGAGCAGATCAGAGTACAATGACTCAAGAGTTCGCAAGTTGAAGTTGGTCGAAAAGAGACATTCTGAAGTCCGAGACAGGACAAGATCCAAGGATTTTCAGCGTCTTTTTGCGGATCAGACAAGACATATGTTCAAATTCCTGAGATTAATCTGCAACAGTTTTGAAATTTCTTATGATATAACACACTTCTGTTTGTCTGTCGTATATTTGAGGATTTTATAATACAATGAAATAAAAGCGAAAAGTTTTATGTTACGTTTCATTCCATTCTAAACAGTGAAAATAAGAAACCTCTAATTTAAAAGGTTTATAATGAAATGTAAACTAATAAATACATACTACGTAATATTACCCTTAATAATTCTTCTTAATACCAACTCTGAACAAATCATAATATTAATATATTAAATA
>JANVCL010000009.1:24053240-24063807 GCA_026546855.1 Erythroxylum incrassatum | reverse complement strand
TTGTACACATTTCAATTCCTACATATGCATTATTGTACACTTCTGATTGTACAACTTGTGATATATGTGTATCTTAACTGTTATAGAGGTGCATTTAGAACGTCAACCCACAGACGTTGCCGAGACTTCCAGGCACTAGCTTTGGAAGTTGTTGGTGAGTAATCTAGACGGTTTCTCTCAATTATAAATTGCTTATAATTTTGCGGTGGATAATGGTGGGTTTATGATTTCCTTGTGATTATGGATTCCGGACAGAAGGTCCGATGACTGTGTATTGGGGAGTTGTGTTATCAAAGTGTTACTTGTATGTGAATTTGACACCTATGTGCCTATGATGTGATTAATTGTGACATATGTGATTGATTGAGATATATGTTGTTTGATTGTGGCATATGTATTTCATTCATGAATGCATAATCAGATAATGACAGTTGTGTATCAGAGCTTATCTGATATGTATCAGAGCTTAAAGCTCAACAAGTGTATTTGAGCCTCGAGCTCAACAGTGATTTAGAGTCTCAGGTTCAATGTTTAATGAGCCCTAGATAGGACAGTTCAGGCGCTCGGTCACAACACCGTAATAATTGAAAAAGTGTCACACGAGCATTTCATATGCATTTGCTTAATTATGCTTGATTGAGTGAAAGGCAAAATGCCTTATGCTTATGTGAAAAATGCGTTATCTATGATCTATGATCAATGTGAAATTGTGACATATATGTATTATAAATTGTTATGGTACATGAATTGAGTAAACTATCGATGATGGTTATCTCATTGAGTTCGCAAAACTCACCAAAATTGCAACGTTATCTTTTCAGGACCGAGAGTAGACTCCTAGCTACAGAGAGACTTTTTAAGCCGTGTAGATTGTGTCTGGCAAGAAAAGTCATGGCTCAAAGGTCAGTCAACTGAGACTTTTGTATGGCTTAGATAGATTTGATACTTTTTCTCTTTCATGTAGTAATTTTTGTACTAGGGTTTTGATTGATGTACAGATAGAAGAGATGAAAAATATGTAGACTTTTGATTTTAATGGAATGAAATGAGGCAAAAATTGATTTAAAAAAACATTGTGATTTTTATATTGATGCTTTATTATGATGCCATGGGAAGTGCATGTAGTGAGAGCTTACCCTTATCGTAGGATATGTACCGGAATGACCTGTAGGCATCCCGGTGTGTACCCTGTGGTAAGGGGGCGCTACAATTTAGGCAACACTTTCTTCTAAACAATTGTTCCTCTATGTCTTAAGTTTCTAGTGAACTAAAGTTCATACAATTCGATTCAGTATTCTACAAGTTATACACAAAATACTTCTGACTGTTTTCTTATTACAACAGCACTTAGCACTCAAATTCAAGCCAAGTTTTGAAACTCTTAGAGACAGGATTTTATTCCTGCATAAAATTTTTAGCCATACATCTAGTTTAATCTAAATAAAAAAACATTCTATTTAGATATATACAGATCAATATATAGCTAAAATACAGATGCCCATTTAGTGAAAACACTCCATTTAACAATTTCCAGCACACTTCATCATTTTCATCCTAAACTCATCAATCAATCATTATAAATCCTTTCCTAATGAATTCATATGACCATAAAATTTGGTGGAGAGGAAATACAATGTGTTAGGAGTTCGTGGTCCAAATTTCAAGTCAATCGGAAATTTGGAGAAGAAGTTATGGTCAAAAGAGTTAAGGGTGTTCAAAGATGTCAAACAACAATACACCTTTACTGTCACGATCGTGCACTTCCAATTGATCCTCCTCTGTCACAATCGTGCAAGCCCTTAATGACCCCTTTTTGTCACGATCGTCATGTACTACCTCTTATTCAAGCTTCATTCCAGTTTTTCTCAAAATAGAGTTTCGAGTCAAGTTTTCATGGCCATTTTGACAAGGAAAATGAAGGATTTAGGCAAAACATTCTTTTAAACAATTGTTCCTTTATGTCTTAAGTTTCTAATGACACCAATTTCATGCAATTTGGTTCAGTATTTTGTTAGTTATACCTAAAATACTACACACTGTTCCCAAACCGTGATAGAATCCAAAAACTCAACATCAAGCCAAATTTTGAAACTCTTAGATACAAAATGAAAATTCGATTCCTTCATGAAAAATATATCCATATGTCTCTAGTTTAATTCAAACTTAAAATCATCCAATTTGGATGTCTATAGATCAAAATATGACTGAAATATAGATGCATGTCCAGTGCGAACATTACAGCTATCATACTCCAGAAATTCTTCTTTCACTTTTTCCAGATTTTTGACTCCTACATTTTACATCTAATACACCTTATGCATAAATCATCTTTTTTACTTCATTTTCTCTTCATTCTTAGCTCATTATCATTCATAAACAATTTATAGTCCATGATTGATCACGAACACTAAAAACATAACATATATATATACACCTTCATCATTAACTTTCTGCACATGTTCAATTTCATCGTACAACGACCGGATGGCCTCCTCCAGGCACAATCGTGCAATTACATATGATTAGTTCTCTGTCACGATCGTGCTTGTGTACAATAGTGCAACTACCAGACTTCACCTTTTTGTCACCCTCGTGGTGGTCACAAGCGGGAAGTTAAACACAAGATTTTTAAATGGTTTGACCCTCCCTTTGCCATATATTGTGTGGTCGTCCGTACCATCATTATTAAGTACTAGATATTAATATTAAGTATATTAATTAATTATAATTATGAATTAATAGTAAAGATGGTAGTTTGGTGTACCGATTCTTTTCATAACTAATATAAAAGTACAAGTTGAACTTAATCTGGCATAAGATATGTTGCTGATGAATTTAAATGGTTTAAGATGCAACTCCTGGAGCGGACCAATATCGACAGGAATTATCAAACTAGTTAACGTTTTGTTTGGTATGTTTATTTTGGTGTTCAAATTTCGTGGTTATTGAAATGATTACATAATTATTTCGTGGTTATAAGGATAAATCATGTTAATAAATTATTTGGTCATTTAACATATATTAAAATTTCGTTTCATTTAATGTGTATTAAAATTTCATTTTATCTTTTTAAGATACGATTATTAAGAACTCACGACCTATTAGTCACAACCGTGATAACTACCAGAAGTTATTATTTTCATAAGTTTTAGATTAATTTTAAAATAAATCAGTCATAGATTTTAATTTGTGTTGGAATGATTTAAGGTGAAATGAAAGTAAGAATGGAGAGGAAACAGTGAAGACATAAGTTAGAAATGGTAGATTAAACGGATAAAAAAAAGAGAAAATATCTTTTTTGCTAACGTGTCACTCTATACTTAATTAAGTTATCAACAATAATTAATAAGTCTATTAATTATATTTTAATTAGTAAATTACTTATATATAATTAAAATTGACAAAAAATATATGACTAATTATTTCCATGTATAAGTGCTCTGTTATTTTAGAATCAAGTTTCTTGTTTAATTAGTAGATTAATTATATATAAATTATTTAATTAAAAATGTCAAAAAAATATGTGTGCTAATTAGTTCCATGGATTAAAAATGACAAAAAATATATGTGCTAACGTCACCAAGTCCCCTTGTAAGTACAAGTCTATAAGTCATAGAAGAAGAAATAACGGCAAAATAAAAAAGAACTGAACTCTTGGATCATTTGTACGGTGGGATAAAATTTCGTATTTGTCCATCCCATTCGTTCTTAATATTATGTACTTAACGAAAGAGAAAGGTAAGGGTATATTAAGATCAATCAACTTGGTGGTATATTTTTAAATTATTTATTATATAATTTTATTATAAATATTTATAAATAAATTATTGTGTACTTTTTAGAGATTTATTTAATCTATATTTAAAAGTAACAATTCTAAGATGTTTTTAAAAAAAACGATGAGAATAAAAAAATAAAGCAAGTAGATTAACAATAGAAATTATTTATTTTAATTTTCACCTTTTAAGTAATAACTCAATTTGATTTTTTAATTGAAACTTAATTAATTAATTTAAAATCAGACTAATTTAAATTTAAAAAAAAAATTTGTAAGAAAAACATATTTTTGACAACATTATTCTTCCTCCTTTTCTTAAAAAAAAGTTAATTAATTGAAAATTTATGTGATTTCAAATTTTATTTTATTAAAAATTATTTAATGACGCTTTGAGTTATAGCGCTAGAACCCAATGTTTTGGGCTGTAGAGGGGCGATAGCCCACTCAAGAGTAAACAAAACTTCCGTACATAATCGGTTTTTTCCCCCTCCCTTTACAACTCGGTTTCTTATATCTTCGTTTTTTGTTTCAAATTATAATTATTATTATTAATTCAGTTTGAGAGAATTAAGCATACAGAAGAAGGAAGTAAATAGACAAGAAAAATAAACCATCTAATCCGAAAATCAATCTCTATATAAAAACGTATATATACTTTACAAATAAAAGCGAGATAATAGGCTATGTTCTTTTATCTTTCATTCTTTTCTTTTATGAAAAAAGTTTACGTTTTTTTTGTGGTTAATGACTTTTTTTGAAAAAAATAAGTAAATTAATAAGAAAATAGAAAATAGAAAAATTTCAAACCAAAAAAAATTGAGACTATGTTTAGAACAAGTGAGTAAAAAAGCGCAAGGACTTTAATCACTATCAAAATTAATTAACTTAGGATTTTAGGTGCATAGGGATGGCAAGTCTAGCTAATTTTTAAAAATAATTTTTTAAATTTTAAAGTATAATATAATTTTTTTAATTGAGTTCAGACTTGAATTACTCAGTCTCAAGCTTACCTAAAATATATTTTTTCTAAAAAAAATAATGTAATTTTACTTATAAAGATTGAACCTTATATCGGGTTGAACCTGATTTAGCCCATAAATCGACTCATTGAAAACACCTAAATTTATACCCATAAGTCAACCTATTATCATCTCTATAGGTGAACGACAGAAGAGGGGAGAAGAGTACGATTAAGATTTCTTGTTTTATTTTATTTTATTAAAGTTTTATTTTATTTTATTAAAATCTAATGTAGATTTAACATGATAGTGGCATTTTACATTTACCATAACACAACTAACGTGGCTTGTCATGCCAGTTTTGTTAACGGAGACAATAATGTTATGCATTATTTGAAAAAAAATTAAAATTTTAAATATTTAATTATCATTTTTTAAATTCAAATTATAACTCTAAAATTAGTATTTTTTGTAATTAACCTTCGGGTAAATACTATTTTCTTTCTCAATTGCTCTCTAATTTGGCGATTTATCCACCTGTAGACTCTTGTCATTGAAATTGCATGTTCCATTCGTCTCCTTCGTTCAACTTTCTTTTGGAACATTGCCAATTATTGCTGAAATTAAGAAAGGAAATAATGTAGGATTAAGTTTTTTTAACTATAATATAAGGCTAAAAGTACTTACTAAATTTCAACATTTTTAATAAAATACAACATTAATTTAATGTTTTAAAGTGTTCAAATTAAACCATAACATTTTTGAAACGTTTAAAAAGTACCCTACATAAAACGGAAATTTGATGGAGTTAATTATTCGTCAATTAAATGTCTTATTAGTATTTTTAAATAAAAAATGACTCAATTATATTATTGTGAGTTCAATTAAATTAATTTTACATATCATACAATTGTATATTCGTTATTAATTATTATAGACATCGATTTAATATAATAAAGGGTTAATTACATTAAAAAAACTTAATCTTTTATCAAATTTTTAATTATAGCTCGAACTTTAAAAAATAACAATAAAATATTGAAATATTTATTTTTTTAGTTTTAACGTTAATTTTAAAAAGTAACAATAAAATATGCAAACTTTCAATTTTTTTTAATTCTAACCCGATGTTAGTTGTTCTGTTAAGTTAAAAAATGACTTAAATCAGATTACGCAGCCCTAACGACATTACTAATACAGTACGCTGTAATGCGAGAATAATTTAATGCATCAGAAGAACAAACAGAAAACAAATTGCTGAGGATATCAAGACAATAGATAACGTCGAATTATAATTGAAAAAAAATTGAAAGTTTAAATATTTTATTGCCATTTTTAAAAGTTTTGGTTATAATTTAAAAAATTGAAAGTTTTGGTTATAATTAAAAAAATTGAAAGTTTTGACATTTTACTACCACCTTTTAAAGTTCTTGTTATAATTAACATTTTGATAAAAATTTGAACTTTTTTGACAATTAGCCCTATAATAAATGTTATTTTTATCATTTGAGGGTGACAATGGATGGCTATCCTAATCCAACTCTTTGCTTCTATAATTCGAATATTTTTATATATTATACGTAATTTAGTTATTATTATTTATTACAAGCATCGATTCATCGAATCAATATGAAATATATGATAAAGACAGTGAATTATTCCAACATTACCGAAACCTCTTAAGAGCTGACTCCACTGATAGAAAATACTTCAAAAATGTTGTGACAATTAGAAATTTTGAATTAAAAATGTTTTATACAGTTTTTTGTTATGTATTAAATTGAATTTTATTATTTAATTTTAAGCACTTAACTCCTAGAATGAGTTATTTAAAATATGCTATTACCCATTATTACATATACCTAACCATAGTGAATAAGCAATTAAAATTTATAACATATACGGAAAACAATTACAAATTATCTTTTAATATCGACTAAAAGTACATTTTGAATTTTAACGTTTACAACAAAATATATAACATATCATAACGTTTTAAAGCCTTCAAATTACATCTCGATGTTTTCAAAACAGATTTCAAGTAGATGGAAGTCTTACTACCTTTGAGTTGGTGGAGTAGGGAAGTATGCAGTCAAAAGTTTTGTGTTCGAATACTTCTATTTAAGTTCTCTTGATAAAGTTTGTCGTACAGGATTTGCCTAGTATAAAGTACCCTGTTAATCTAATTTGTAAACTAGTGCGTTAATTCAAAAATTTACACAGCACACATCTAAAGGGTAATAACTGCAAGTTCCTCTATTAAACAAAAAAACAAGTCTTACCTATTGTTTGAAATGTATGAATTGTGACCTTGTTATGTGATTGGAGAGCTACTTTTTGATTTATTAAAAATATAATTGTGATAAAAAAATTTATTTTTATTTAAAAATATAAAATACTATTATGTTAATACCTACAAAAGTTAATTTCAATCAAAATTTTAATTCAGTTAAGAGATGTTTTAAATATTTCGAAAATATTATAAATATATTTTAATGTAAATGTGGCCGATATGCACATTCAACCTTTTTACAATTTTAGTGCATTAAATGGAGGGTTAAATGCCTAATTTGGGCCCAAAAATTGTAGTGCTTGTTCAATGTAAGGTCAAGAATAATAATCTGCTCAATTAAAATGTAAACGTTGTCAAATCTGTTTAATATTAGATTATTTTAGAAAAAAATTTAACAGTTTCATACACGCACCGTTAAATTTAAATAAGATAACATTTACGTAACCTATTTTCCGACACTTCTTTAATTCCAATGTTATATTAGTCTTATACAGCCTAAAATTGTTATTAAGAGGGTATTCCAACTAGACCACCGTGAACAAAGACCCACTTTCTGCCTCTGAGCATTAGCCCTGTCCTCACCATCTCTTATTCTTTGTCCTGGGAGTCTCAGGCGTCTGAAGCTAAACGTCGAACCAAATATTGTACTTAGAACCTCTATGTGAAACATCCAACCACCATCTTCATTCTTTGACGATACTTTATGAGTTCCTTCCGATGTTGAGAAGGAAATAAAGGGTTAAGCATCCACTCACATACAGTATTAATTAAAATGGCCTTACACCAGACAAGAGGCTTTGGGGATCAAACCGGAGGCCCCACTAGGAAGTAGGTATAGTCTTGGTCTGGTACACATGTGCCCTATAATAACATTTGTTAGACTTACGAGCAATTAACCTCGGACAAGTGTAGCTACTCTCACACCAACCAAACTCGAAGTCAGCGTCCAATTGACTAACACTCTTCTCTTCTGCAAAACCACATGCGGTAGCACGACCACCAATGAAACTATCACAGGTTTGGAAAAGCTTCGAAACTCGGTTCGGTCATCCTCTACGCGGGCTTGTCTTATCATTTAAGCAAAGGATTTGTTTGGAATACAACTGTGAACAACTCATTCCCATTTGTAAATTTTTATTAATAAAAAAGTATTAATGCATTAGTATTAGAAAAAGACATAAAACTCTCTTACAATTCAAGATAGTTAAAATTTTAAAAAAATTTAGAAAAGTCCCTTTCTCAATTTTTAATAAAAGATATCTACAAAATACATATATTATAAATAATACACGTCGTCATCATCATACCCAATCTAAAGTTCCGTACTAAAGCGAAATATGGAGAAATCTAATAATACGCAGCCTTAATGTTACATAATAAAAAGATTGTTTTCGGTATTTAGTTAATTATGTGTATTGTTTAAAATGATATATACACATTATTATAATTAATACACATAATTCACTAAATATTATTTATATAATGATTCAATTTAATCATTAAATTCATATTAAATTTTATATAAATTATTAATTTAATTTAAAATTAAATTATCATATTAATAATATTAAAATAATCTTTATATCAAGTATATTTCATTATTTTTAATTAAAGTTTAAAATTATAAAAATTATTATATTTTGAAAAAAACAAAATTTATGTTTTTTATAAAAATAAAATGTACGTAATACTAACCTGTTTACGTCAATGCTTGCAGGGCGTTGTTTTCTTGGGCCAGGCTGGTATTTCAGCGATGCTGCCCCTTGTCTCTAGGACTTTTTGAATGTTTTTTTTATATATTAAATCTGTGTCGTAGAAAGCACTGAGGATGACGAGCATGGAAATAGGAAAATTTTGTATTGACAACTATATTTGACAAGATAAGACATGAACGTGGGTTGACATATTTGCCAACGACCAGATTCAGACTGATTGGGTATAAGGTTCAACGCTATTATAATTAAAATGGTAAAATTAATTATTTTAGAATAATTAATTAAAATAATGTTATTTATTTACGTTAACCAATTTTCAACGGTTTGAATAAACTCGTTATTAACCTAAACATTTCATATCACAAGGTGATAATGTTTAAGAATAGGATTGGTATTAGATTTTGGTTCGACTTTGACTTAGAAGTCTGATCAAATTTGAAGCATATGGGTCATAGTTAAGGACGATCGGATTTGAAAAGATAAAAATTTGTTGATTAATTTTTAATCTAAATTTAAAATAATAATATTTTAATTAAAATAATGATCATCATAAGAGATAAGCGTAGAGCATACTCATCTCCGCAATCTTTGACTGTTGGGATAAACAAGATATTTAGGATGTAAACAATACGTCGTCGTTATTAACTTCATTTCCATATTGCGCCAACGTTTATCTAAGAGACGCTCAAAAAGTAACAAAAGATCTTAAAGCTCGGTATTGTATCATTGTATGTGCATGATCTCTCCTCAGGAGCAGGTAAAGTTTTCTAAAAAGGAGTAGGAAGGCGCGTTGCGAAATATCTAACGTAACTTAGAAAAAGCATAAATGTGGTTGGCCACTTACTTTTTCCTTTTTTTTTTCAAATTTTACTTTCCCAATAATATCCCCGAATATGCCATGTTAGATCTGATCTTTTTTATTTTATAAAATTTTAATATAAAAATTAGAAATCGGTATTCTTGTATAGCTTAAGTAATTTTTGAATTTTTAGAAAATTTTAAAGTTATTATTATTTTATAATAGTACATTAATTTTTGAGTATACATTAAATAAATTGTTTAGTGCACAAAATAACTTAAAAATTTTATATTTTAAATCAATTACATAACAAAATATTAAATTTAAAAACTTAATTTAATTTACATTAACACTCTAACGCTAAAGTGATTTCATTTCTAATATTCTATTCTTTAAGTTATTAAGGTGGATAATAACTAGGGGTGACCATTCGGATAATTTGGGCCGAAATTTCACTGTTCGAGCTCGGCCCGAATTATCAGAAATTTTTTTCATCTTACCCGGCCCGAATCCAAACTTTTTCTAACCCGAACTTACCCGACCTGAATTACCGAATTACCCGATCCGAATTACCCTAATTACTTGAATTACTCAAAATTTTATAACATAATTCGGGTAATTGGGCCAGCCCGAAATTTTTTGGAATTACCCGACCTCTACCCGAAAATAATTCGAGTAAAACTCGAATTACCCGAAATTCGAAAATTTGTTACCCGAATTAATTCGGGTCGGGCCGGGTAATTGGGCCGACCCGAATAATGCTCACCCCTAATAACAACATCACTAAGCTAATATGCGAGATCTAAGAAGGTTTAGTAATACACAACCTTACTTCTAATTAATAGAGGGGATGTTTTTAAATAATCTATATAAATCAGAAGACGTAACAAAATAATTTTTTCTTTATTTTGTGAATTGAAATTTTAATAGCATAAAATATAAAAAATTTAAATTGATAGAAACAATAAAATAATTTTATGTTATTTTGTGAAATAAAAATTCTAATGAAACAAAATAATTTAG
>JANVCL010000009.1:24042340-24053140 GCA_026546855.1 Erythroxylum incrassatum | reverse complement strand
AGAGGGTACATGAGTAGTTTTACCTTCGGATTTGAGAACAAAAAGGGCACCAGCGTCAAGTTTTTGCTGGTGTAGAGCTTCATCAAGCTGTGGAACAGGTTGTTCATGTTCAGATACCATACTCGTCTTTGTGTTTTACCTTTGAACGAGATGGTATCCACCAGATACTTGCTGAGGATGGAGAGGAGAAACGGGTATTTAAATACAACCTCGAGGGGATCTTTCGATTTTCTTGCGTTTAGTCGACGGACAAGATTCGAGAATCAAGTTGACTCTGACTAGGCAGATCAATTATGAGTTGCTCCGAAACCTATGGGCCATTTTCTTACAGTACACATGGTAAATGTTTTTATTAAAACGTAACGTTTCTTCTTGTTTAAATGAGATCTAACACATTAAAATACCTCAAAATGAACTTCCTTTATCTTGTCCAATATACTATATTCGATATTTTAATAATTGAACCAAAATTTAAATCGATAAAATAAAAAATTTATGATATAAAAAATTTAATTAATATTAAACTGTCATAAAATTGTTTAAAAATTTAATAAAATTAAAGAATTTAAAATATAATTAAAATAAATTATCTTTACTGGTTAGCAATTAAAAAATATTATTAAATAAAAATTAATTAGTTTATAAAATTTTCTCATTAATTAATAAACTGATTAATTATATATATATATAAAAATTATTAAAGTAAATTATAAAAAACAAAACTAAAATGTTTAATTGTTTAAATCTATCGATTCTAAGTGTTACCTTGTGCCTTCTCCATTTCATCAATTCATTAAATGTTAATTGATAGATGAGATGGAGAGAGCACAAAATGACACAAGAAATTAGAAACAGCCATCTCGTGCCCCAAACTAGAATGATTGGTGAAAAATAAAGGGGGGCTTAAGTGTTGGTGACGTGATTTTGGTCAAATTTGTCAATTAGTTTTGACTTACTAAATCGACAAATAATCTATTTAAAATATATAATTTAATATATATTTTACAATTTATTTAAGCACTACCAAAAAAAACTTATTAGCATGAAAAGAGAACTTATTTATTAGAGTGGGATCTTCTATTCAATTTTACTTTGTCCAATATCCAAAATAACATTTTTTTTGGTCATTTGATAAAGTTGAGCAGCCTCAAAATTTATATCCAATGGCCAAAACGACTGTCTTCTTAGATATTTGTCATGGTTGAAAAGGTAAAATTGGACATTATGAACTTTTTTAAAATAATATTTTATTATATCAACCTTTCCATCCTTATCAAATAACAATTTTTCTAATATTACATTTATTTACATTTCATTCCATTATAAACCATAATTTCATTCCATTAAAAACCTTACGTCCAATCAAACATAGTCTTAGTTAGAAAGTTTATCTATATATAACATTAAATCAATTAATAAAATAGTAGAGAAGGTATTTTATTGTGTCACTTAATTTATATAGGAATTCTCAAAGTTAAGAATTAAGAATAATCAACTTTTGATTAACTACAATATAATAAACTCTTAGAATAATGAAATAAATTATATCTGTCAGAGAAATGCAAAATTATATCAATTTTAGTCAATTGGATTGACTTTTTTAGAATTCGATATGAATCAATTTGTAAATGTATATCATTTCATCCAAATGGAAGAATTTATCTAATTTTATGAATTTTTGGACAATATTATTTTTAATATCATTTAAAAGGTTTTGATTTATTCCACCAATTAATAATCCAAAATATTAAATTTTATATTCATTGCAAATTATATTCCAATCTATGATAAAAGGTTGACAGTTACTTCTTTGCCTCTTAAGGGACTGCCTAGTAGATTTAAATTAAGGTGACAATTTTGGCCCGCCCGAAACCCTATTAATAACAGCAAAGCAACGTCGTTTTGATTTTTATAAAAAACATAAAAATTTTGAGGTCCGGGAAAAAATTATTTTTAAAGGTCATTTTTGTCACTCCAATCAAGCTACGGATCGAGCCGGGCTGAACTATCTTGACACGAGTGCCGAACCATCTTGAAGTATGACCTGCTCGTAGGGGTGAACATTCGGATAATTCGGGCCGAAATTTCACTGTTCGGGTCCCGCCCGAATTATCCGAATTTTTTTTCATCTTACTCGGTCCGAACCCGAACTTTTTCTAACCCGAGCTTACCCAACCCGAATTACCGAATTACCCGACCCGAATTGCCTAAATTACTCAAAATTTTATAACATAATTCGGGTAATTGGGCCAGCCCAAAATTTTTTGAAGTTACCCGACCTCGACCCGAAAATAATTCGGGTAAAATCCGAATTATCCGAAATTCAAAAATTTGTTACCCGAATTAATTCGAGCCGGGCTGGCCCGAATAATGCTCACCCCTAATAACAACATCACTAAGCTAATATGCGAGATCTAAGAAGGTTTAGTAATACACAACCTTACTTCTAACTAATAGAGGGGCTGTTTTTAAATAATCTATATAAATCATAAGACGTAACAAAATAATTTTTTCTTTATTTTGTGAATTGAAATTTTAATAGCATAAAATATAAAAATTTTAAATTGATAGAAACAATAAAATAATTTTATGTTATTTTGTGAAATAAAAATTCTAATGAAACAAAATAATTTAGATTTAATATTTTATTTTGAATTAAAATTTGTGAAAATTTGAAAAATAAAAGTAAATTAAAAATTAAAAATATATTTCTAAAAACTCAATTTAAAAATTTTTAAAAATCAAAATTTTCAACTTAATCAAAACCAACCAACTTTGTATCGATTGAATATTAAAATTTATTTTTAAATTATTGTCGATGCCTAATTTATCCCATCATTTCCACGTGCCCAAAAAAAAGGAAAGCATTACGCACAAAAGGATAGCTATTCCATCGCTCTACGCTGTACAGTATACAATCGCTTATCAGATACGAACTAGAATCATCATATTCTGGCGTTCAAAAGGCTAGTGGTGGGTGGCCAAATACCACCTGTCAAGACTCAAGAACCGAATTTGTAACATATAAAATAATCTCCATTTTTTATTTAAGGTCTTAATATTGAAAAATTGGACTAGACAACAAAATTTAATTTTTAAAATACTCAACTGATAAAAAATCAAAATTTACCTGCAAAATTAAAAAAATATATATTTTTAAAGAAAAAGTAATTATTTATTGAGACGAAACGGCATTACAATTTAGAGCGTCTATCAAAAAACAGGTGACATGTCCTAACTAAGTTTATTGGGATATCTAGTAGTTGATTTAGATAACAAATAGGCTATCATATTTATATGCTTTAGAATTCATTTAAACGTACAGAATTGAAAAACACATTCTATTAATTTGCATTCTTCTAGTATCACTCCTAACTCATTAATGACAATTTTTGATTCATGAAATCTCTGCATCAATTGAAGATAATATGTTTTTACCTCAACTGACATGAAGTCAGATTGTATCCACTAAAATAAAGCTTCTTTGAATGCAATAGCTTTAGCAATAAGAGGATTGTAATTTGATATAGAAAAACTTGAGAGACATTTAACAAACTGACCTTTCTCTCCTCTTATTACTAAGCCATATGACATAATCCTCTTATTATATTGAATTGCAACATCAAAATTGCACTGCCTCAATATTTGGGCTTGACTAATTTTGAATGATTTATTAATTTACAAAAATTATTTCGCTTGTCAAAACAAGAGTCGGTAAAGTAAATTTAATCAAAAAGTTGAAAATTAAACCAGAAAGTTGACCCGTTCAAATTAATTGAATTGATTGAATTTTTAATTATTAAAAAATTAAACTAATATTTGATCAGATGGTTTAATTAGCATCTTATATATAAAATAAACTCTTTCAACATTGGTGTTTGCCGTTACTCAAAAGTCGCACCAATAATTATTTTTCAAAAAGGAAAGTCGCACCAATAATTAGTGTTATTGATCGAGTACCGTGGTTGGTTTGTAATTTACGTCGAGAACAGGGGGCAAGTATAAGAGGAAAACTTTTTTTCTTTTTGAAGAAAAAGATAAAAAGTAGGTCAGCGGCAAGAAAAATGTTTTGTTATTTGAATGCTAACCTGGATGCTTTAATTGAAACTCCGAAAAATAATAACAAAATTCAAATAACAAATTATTTAATTTTAATTAATTTATTTTTTGGCAATATTTAATTTTAATTTATTAAAAATTATTTTCTTAAATTTTAGTTAAAATAATAACAAGTTTATATGTAAATTAGTTAAATGTTATAGAAATAATAATTTGATATTTAAATTTAATACGAATTAATTAAACTTGAATTAAACGAATAATTTAAGATAATTATAAAATATTTAAAATTAAATTAAATGAAATCAATTTAAATTTAATTATCATACAAATCTTTATATGATATTAACGTTATTTATATTTTTCTTATTTATTTTTTCTTATTTTTATTATTTTATTTTATTTATTTTTCTTATAATTAGTTCTTAAATAATATCTTTATTAGTTAGGCTAAAGTTGGATACTATTCGAACTCTATTTACTTTGCGTTTTAACAAAATTGTTATTGAGTTATTATTATTGTTTTTTATTTTCAGTTGTAAATTTTTTAAAAATTCAAAAAATTTAAAACATAAGAAACTAAAAAATAAATTTACATCTTTAACCCTAATTTTAACTTCAAAGCTACGATCTCTTTTAAACTTATTTCACGGACTCTTTTTTGTAAAATTACGATACTAGCCATTTATTTACTCCGAATATTAAATTTTAATTTTATTTTCTTCGTTACGGACGTGAAATTTCTCTTAAATGAATCTCAATTTATCGGTTTTAGCGAGTAATTAAAAAAATCTTTATTGAAATTGTTATCTAGCCCTTTATTTATATCTCGTCTTTATCGTTTTCCACTTTGTGTTTTATTGTATTTCGTTTTCTCTTTTTAATTTTCTCTTTATTTGGCTTTCTCAAATAAAAGCATTCTCTGTTCAGACAGGGAAAAAGGAAAATCCGGCAGCTGTTTTCCCGACTCCTGAGGAGTGAAAATCGGAGGTTTATTTTCTTCGATAAATCATTTTTTAAAAATGAAAAAAACCCTTTATTCTCTTTTTCTTTTTTAGTGATTTTCTCGTGTTCTTTTCTTTTTTCTTTTGGTTTTAGATTCTTAGTTTAGATTCGGAGTTTTCAGCTGGTGCATAGAAACTTGACAAGTGCAGTTTTTGAGCTCAGAAAATGTGGAGAGCTCGTAGAGTTAGCAGTTCCACGTAAAAGTTTCGAAAGTGCGTGCTTGTTGGAGTCTGGAAGTTGCAGTAACAGGTCATGATCTTTTAAGTTGGCTGATGATTTGTCCCTTTTTGAGCTTTCAGCTTCTCTCAACTCTTATGCTTTTTATTTTTTTTTCTTTTTTTGGTGAATTTGAGTCCTCTTCTCGTTGAAGTAACTCTTTTTTTTTTGGTTGTTGGTGGAAGAGCTTTTTAGAACAGTTATATGATGTTATGGGGAAGTTGCTGGCTTTGTTTAAGTCTGGGATATCTTTTCTCTCATGGGTTTTTTCAGTTTTTAGTTATAGGTTAGCTTATGATCTTTCTGGTTTTGTTTTGTGATCTTTGATATGTTCTTGGTTTTAACCAAAAATTTGATCTTTGTCCTTTAAAATGAGATGTCTGAGTAGAAATCTCCTGGTAAATCCACACTTGTCTTCGGAAGTGTATCTTTCTCTCATATCATATTTCAAAACTTGGAGGTCTGAAGTTAAGTTCTTGATTCATTCAGTTGAAGATGTTAGGTAGGATGGGAATCGTTAGTGATCTTTTTGAACATGCTTTAGTTTTTACTAATTTTTTGGTAGTTTTTAGGTATTCCCTTTGGATTTAAGGAAGTTTTGGCCAACTTTGAATTGCAGATTTGTTTGTCGAAGTTGATTAATCTCTAAGAGTTCAGATTTAGTTGCTCATTTTGTTTGGTGAAAATTTGATGCTTGCAGATGCTGGAATTAGAATCTAGATTTGGTGAGAACCAGAAAGTGAGACTTCTGTGATTTTAGTGGTTTATTCAGTTCTCTTTTTATATGGATGCTAGAGAAGGTTTAAGCTCAGGGGTTACAGTGATAGGAGCAGAAGCTCCATCAATTTATCATGTTGCCCCAAGAACTGAAAATCCTGCTCAGATTGTTGGGTCACCAGCAATCGGTGTACCGCCGGTTAGTGCAGCAATGCCCGGAAGCACGGAAAAGAAGAAGAGAGGTAGGCCTAGAAAGTATGGGCCAGATGGCTCACTGGCGAGGCCATTGTCACCAATGCCAATATCTTCTTCGGCCCCACCTGGTGGAGATTTCCCTGCTGGAAAACCTGGTAAGGTATGGCCTGGTAGTTTTGAGAAGAAGAAGAAGAACAAGAAAATGGGAATGGAAAATTTAGGTATGTTTTTCTCTTTCCCTCCCTTCTCAAGTTATTTTCTTGTGATTTTATACCTTTTTATTGTTTAAGTTGGGTTTATACCATGTGTAGCTATTGTGATTATGGTTCAATTAGAGTTTCATCCAGGGATTTAAGAGAGATGAATTGATTGTTTAACTAATATTTTAATGCAAGCCATGTAGATTGCTACTTATGTTTGTGATATCGGATTCAGCACTCCCCTAAAAAATGACTGTCGGAGGCACTGACATTGTGATATTTAAATTCTTTGAACTCAAATTCAGTGATCTTTTAAGTTTAGACACTCAAGTTGATATTGAGACAAAGTTCAAGCTTTGACAAAATCGTTATTGTTTAAGTTGTTTTGTACCATGTTTAGCTGTTTTAATTATTAATAATATCGACTTAGTTTTCTTTTGTTAAAAAATTTGTGAAACTTGTCCACAAGTTCCTGGTTAGATATTGGAGTGTAGTTTTTTCTTGCCTTCTTGTGGGGTGTACCGGATAAAGCTATGAAGGCAGACATGAAGGGAACTCTCTTGATAGTTTAGGATATCCTGATCTGTCAAGTCTCTTGGTTGCTGACTGATGAAAATATTGTGTTATCAGTTTGTTGCTCGGCAATATTTGAGCTGTTGGAGGCTTTACTTTTCGACACATTTTATTGTCGTCAAGGCCTCTTATTCAAGAGCCATCTTGAAGAGCTTTCTCTTGCATAGATAATGTGAGTCTACTTAGGTGTGCAGCAGATATCTTGGTTTAAAACCATTTTGTCTTGACAGTCCCAGGTCCTTCCTTTCTTCCAAAACTTGCTTGAACATATACACTTGATTAGAGATCTATGATTGTTTAGGTAAAACGGTATGTTGGTTCTCTTTGAATAAGTTATATAAGCTGGTTTGTTGTACACTTTCAGGTCTTGAACTTGATTTTATTTCCTAATGTTTGATTTCTAGAGCTAAGATCATAATTCATGCCTAGATCTCAGGTAGTACATTTGGTAGTTTGAATTAAACATGTATTAGAAACATCAATTGGGACTTGACTCCAGTCACTAAGCTTGACATATTTGATGTTTAAAAACTATGGAAAGTTTGCCAAGTTTGGAAATTAAAATTTAACATTGGAGATGAGGATGCGTCTAGATTTCTTTTGGACATATCATGCACGAACAATATCAATACTGCAATAGCTGGTTGATTCCGGGACATAATTAATGCTTGCTTCAAATACTAGTTCAATTCACAAATGTCTCTTAATCGTTGTTATTTTGTAGGCGAGTGGGCTTCTAGTTCTGTTGGTACAAATTTTACTCCCCATGTCATCACTGTCAATACTGGCGAGGTAATGGATTAGCAGTTTGAAATATCAAATTTTGTATTCAAAATCTCATATACTAGCTTACATGAACTTCATTTATTTGATCATTAACACAATTCTATTTAAGACAGGGAAGCCTATGATTCCCTTAAATTTATTGTAATAGGGAGAAAATGGCAGGAGATTCAGAATAGTTTCAGTGGATGGCAGCAACATTTTTTCATTTTAATTTGCTTTTTTCCCTAGCAACTTCAATTGGTGGAGAATGTCTTTGGTTGCAGGATGTCACGATGAAGGTAATATCGTTTTCGCAACAAGGACCCCGGGCAGTCTGCATACTATCTGCAAACGGAGTGATTTCAAATGTTACCCTTCGTCAACCTGATTCTTCTGGGGGTACTTTGACATATGAGGTTTGCCACTAATTGTGAATGTAAATGCCTTACCTATCGTCATTTCTCCGTGCTCTGTACTTCACTCCCGTGATGGCCTACATCCAACTTAGGTTTTGCAAGCTTTATGTTGCATTAATTGTATACTTAACGAGTCTGATATGATAATATATAAACCCCAACTTTGGAGAATCGTGTTCAATTGGATGAAGCAGGAGTTTGTTGGCTGTTTCACGCAAAACCTTTTACTAGGTTCAATCTTAATAGAATCCCTAGCCTAGCATTTAGATATGTATTGCCTTGTTAGCTGGTATAATTTGATTTTATAATGTTTTATTCAGTAGAAAATGTTCATAGTATTTGCCAAAAGTGAGCACAAGATTGAAGGTTGGTGAGTGGCTCGGACTGGGAGCTTGAAAGAAATTAAGATACAGACTTTATTGCTATACGCTTTTTCTAATGTTGTCTCTTACAGGGCCGATTTGAAATACTTTCCTTGTCTGGATCATTTATGCCTGTGGAGACTCAAGGAGCAAGAAGTAGATCAGGTGGAATGAGTGTCTCTTTGGTCAGTCCTGATGGTCGTGTTGTAGGGGGGAGTGTTGCTGGACTTCTGGTGGCAGCTAGTCCTGTACAGGTAACCTCATCTATAATTCGTACAGTATTCTGTTCGTAGGCTATCCCTTCGATGTTTCACAGTTTCAGAAAACACTTCTTGTACAAAACTGTTAAGAAAGGGTTCAAGGTCCTTGGTTGTTAATAATTTTAGTTTGGATGCGAAGTGCTGTAAGATTTTTGAATAACGTGTAGAACCTGGTCGAGGCATGACAAGTGCCTAAGGAAAGCAGGATAAAATGTTGGGTGGCTTTGGAGATCTTTGGCTTCTTGATATATCCTTCTTTTCATCTCTTTATTCGGGAATTTGAAACAAAAAACACAAATGCTAATTCAATTCTATTCCGAGAGCAGGTTGTTGTAGGCAGTTTCCTGCCAGGCAACCAGCAGGACCAGAAACCAAAGAAACTGAAGATGGATCCACTGCCAGTTTCTGCGGCACAAGTTCCCTCGTCAGGTTGTGTAGTACATGCTCCTAATGCAGAACAAGAGGAAACTGTGGGTGGGCACAAACAGCCTAATTCCATTTCCTTTCAGAGAGAGAATTGGGCAGGCATGCCACCGGTGCAGGACTTTAGGAAATCGGGAACTGATATAAACATATCTTTACCGGATGGTTGATTCCCAGAAAACCTGACAAAGAAAACAATCAGTTGAGCATCTGAGGCTCCCATAACTTTAGCTTCTTTAGTAGTTATTATTCCACATGGACTACTTATGTTCCATTATCAAACTTTGTTTGTAAGCTTTATTACTTCAGGATGAGTATTGGAGGACAAGTTTCTTGGGTGGGATCAAACCGTCAGGCTATTTAGATGTAGTTTTGTAGGTTACAATGGTCATAATAGAGTTTCTGTATGTAGAACAGCTTCCTGCCCTTTTTTCTCATTCTTGTACCTATACACCGTAATGATTCAAGCTTTTCAAACAATTGCTTGTAACTTCAAGCCTTAAGCTACCTCTTGAGTGGCTACTGGTAGTGATAACGATGAGTTGGACCAGATCGGGCCTTTCAAAGTTGGAAAATAATATCGGATTAAATTAAATTTAATCCGAGGCTCTTCTCGTGCTACCGTCCTAACCCAATAGAGTTTGAAAACAGTAGCATTGAGCCAACAAGGGAAGCTTGGACGAGTAGTGCCTTTCACTTCCCAGAAAACGTCAATTTTCAGGTCATTAACAGAAGATTAGGTTCTCTGTCTAATATTATAGTGTCTTATGATATTCAATAAATTTTATTATGGTATCTTATTATATTCAATAAATTTTAGCTATTTATTTATGTGAATTCTATATAAAATTCGCATACATTTCACAAAATAAATAACTAAAATTTTATAAAATAGAATAAAACATAATAATACTAGGGAGAAGATCTGCACTCCAATAATAGTCGTTTAATTATCTTTTAAAGCTCAAGAGTCTTTTGTCTCCTTGTCTGTACAAACTGCAAAAGTTAAAAGAAATGATGAACTGACTTGATAAGTAATAGTGACAGCTTCAAACAAAAGTCCAAGTGCGATTGCTCACCGGTGCACGTAATGGATATTATTATTCCACATTTATTATTCACTAAATAAAATTTTAAGCATACCATAATATCTCAATTTTTCAGTTAAATTATTTAACAAATTGATTTAAATTTAAGCGAAAAATTCAATTAATTAATATTAACTTTTTTTTTGAAACTAAGCAAACTTCATTAAGCAAAACCGAAACATCAACCCAGAAGAGGCATCTAACCCAAAGCCAAGAGGCTTTACCCCATAACACCCGGACCTAAAACCTCTTTTGCATTGACTACAAGCGAAGGACAATCGCAAACAAGAATAGAAGCAATACTACTAGGAACAGAATCCCACTCAAACCGGTGTGCATGAAATAAAACGACCCTTACTAACGCATGAGTAGCTTTATTAGCATTCCGCGAAGTCCAATGGAAGGACAACTGGGAGAAATTATTCTGAAGTAAAAGACAATCAACCAAAATTGTGCCAACCTCTGACAAATTACTAGATAAGCTTTGAAGATGATTAATGGCTTCAAAACAATCCGACTCA
>JANVCL010000009.1:24027685-24042240 GCA_026546855.1 Erythroxylum incrassatum | reverse complement strand
ATTATGAATAATTTTATTTTATTTAAGTTTTATAATTAAATTATATGTAATTAAATTTTAATAATTATTAATGAATAAAAATAAATTTAAAATATATAAATATTCAAATAAAATTTGATTTAATAATTAAAATATATTAATTTATAAATAAATATTAAATATTAAATTATTTATTATATTAAAATAACATAATTTTATTCATAATTTGTTAATAAATATTATATAAGAAATTAAATATATTTATTTATTTAAAATAATTTATCTTTAAAATTTATCTAATATGTAATTATTATCGTTGATAAAAATATAACTATATTAATATTAACAACCAAACAAGATTTTGTTTTTATTAAAAAAACAGAAACAAAAATTGAAAATTACAACAAAAAAGCAGAAGTAGAACCAAACGGTCCCTTAATTAATAAACATACTATTTTTTATAATATTTAAATGTTATTTTTTGAAATATGAACTTATTCTCATGCATCAATTATTCAAGTTAACAATCTAAATAATTTCCAAATTTTCCTCTATTTATAGAATCTTTTCTCCAAGTAATTGAATTGAAGGTTTTTTAAAGAGTCTCATCCCATCAATTAGAGCATCCCTATAGAATAGTAACAAATATTATTATTTTTTATATTAGTAAATTCAGAATTATTATTTAAAATATAAATTAAAAAATATTAGTATATACAATAACTTATAAACTAGGTACTTAAATAAAACATTATTTAATGAATAAAAAATTTAAAAATTAAGTAACAATAACATTACCCAGTAAAAATCTCACTAAGTTGCAGAGTTTAGAAAAATCTAGTAGTATACAGTCTTATCTCTAATTAGTAGAGAGATTGTTTCTAATTTTAAGTTAAGATTTTTGTCTAATTTTAACCAACCATTCTCTTAAAAGAATATTATTGAACTTATTATCAATAAATATAAATAAGTTTGGTGGTTTTGATTCGACCTGATCAGGTTTAATTTGAATTATTCAATTTTTTAATTAAGTTTAGATTTATGTCTTGGTTTAAAATTAGGTTTGAACAGTTTAAATAACATAACTTCTTATGAAATAAGTTAAAACTAAAAATGACACCGTGTTGTGGAGAAGATTTAAACGGACTCAAACCAAAGTCTATTACACAATTCAGATCCCATTCAACTGCCTACCTAACCCAATTGTACTTACTACTTAATCAATTATCATTATTAAGCATAAGCGTGGTCAAGGTCAACGTGGCTCCACCCTGATCTCTTTCCCGACCGTCGAAGTAAACAATGACTCAGCGCTCTGAAAAGTCCAAAACGGTACCAATCAACTAGACATTCTCGTCATTTGTCCAAATTCATTGCCGTCAACAACTGCTTGAGCAGCCAACCAACGCCCAGCAACATACCAAGTTGTAATCCTAACACGTTCTCGTTTCACTTTCTGTTATCTTTTGGTCCTTCTTATATTTTATATGACATAGAAAAGACATTCGGAAATTTCCAGGTAATTTAAACCTTTACTTTGATGACCCACTGACGCATACAAATGTCCTCATCGAATCGCAATACTGCGTCATTAATACTTCTGAGGTGTTATATATATATAATTGCTAAATTCTTTGCAACTTTAACATAATTTTAAATTAATTTAATTTTAAAATTAATAATGAGCAATTTTAAATTTTGGTTAAGTGTTTAAACTTTGAAATTTTGAAAATTTTAATTTAAGAGATTATTTTCATTAATATTTTATTGATGTGGGTGTTAAAATAAATATTTGGAAGGATTATGTAAATTTTAATTTAATTTTTAAAATTAATTTTATATAGTTAATAAGTTTAAAATTTCATTAAGTGTTTAAATTTTTTGAATATTTCAATTTAAGAAATTGTTTTATTAATATTCTATTGATATAATTGATAAAATAATGTTAAAATTAACATTTGAAAATTGATATAATTTCTTTTTGTACAACTTTTTAACATTAAATAAGGGATTTTATTTCGAGTAAATAATTAATAATATATTTATAAAAGATTATAAATTATAATAACAAAAACAAAAATATACAAGCCTTTTAAATATAAAATATTCACAAATTATTAAAACAATTTTTTCAATTGAGTTGACTAAGTTTTAAGGATTTATACGCTTAACTAAAAAATTTAAAATCTTGACTTATGTCTTGAATCTTGCTAACATATTATATTAAAACATTTTACGAAGTGCATAAAATCCTGTCCTCTGCATCCACAGAAGTGTGGGAGATGGGACCTATTCAATTCAGTATGAAGACAATCGGAGTGCCTCTAGTCCTGTTTTTAGTTCTGTTCTTCCTCTCATTCTCTGTTTCCAATCGTCATCAAAACCTTCTTCTCTCTGTCTACGATTTCCTGCTGGTGTCAAACTCAAAACCAGGTCGTTTCGCTTTCTTTGTGGTGTTCAACTTCATCACTGTAATCATCTCGTTCGGAAGTTCCAAGACACCCGAAGCAGATCTTGAATGGTCCTTTTCTCAAACTTCTCTTCTGTACGAATCTAACACTACAACCATCGATATAGATGATAAATTCTATTGCAGCCACAACGTAGATGATAATGAACATCAGGGCTACGATGGGTCTATTGAAGATAATGATGAAGATATTAATTCAGATGATATTGGTAGTGAGGAAGAGGATGATGATGATAAGAATAATACTGATAGTGAAATGGAGAAGAGAGCAGAGGAGTTTATTGCAAAGGTGAAGCAGAAATGGAGAGAAGAGTTACTTACTGACAGGCTTCTCTGCATAACAGCTGCTTAATCCAATCTCATGGTAGGGAATTCTCAAATTGCCATCTCTGTAAATACTAAGTAGTGTTTTTTCTTTTTTCCCGCTGTTTCCTGCTGTTCTTCTGTAAATTAGTTGATTTCTAATGAATCCTGTAAATTGAACAGTGGATTGTATTGGTAGTGAAGAATATGACGATGATGATGAGAATGATGCTGATGATGAAATAGAGAAGAGAGCGGAGGAATTTATTGCAAAGGTGAAACAGAGAAATGGACAGAGGAGTTATTTACTGATAGACTTCAAGTTAGATGATATATGTATGTATGACACAACTGGTAAAGTGTCAATTTATCATCTTTGTAAAAACACTAAATAGTGTGCTCTACTGTATCTGCTGTTCTCTTTTGTCCTTATGTAAATTGTGTAACTTCTTAGGAATCCTGTAAATTGAACAGTGGATGATATTGTAAATTTGAATGGTTTCTGAGTATTTTTTGGATTTTGTCATTTTTTATGTACGTTATATTGTTAATATTTTAAAAAACGAATATGTAATAATATATTATTATAAATTTTAAATAAATTATTTGATAAATTTTAATAATTTATTTAATATATAATATATACCACAGCTTGCAATGTTATTGTAATTTATTACAATTATATTTCACATTATTTGTAACTACTATATAACATTTGCATTATACTGCATAATCGGCAAAAAAAAAAAACTGGAGGTGAAAATATTAAATTTAATTTTTCAAGATGGTAAATTTACTCTGCAAAGTTTTTTTAGGTAAAAATGGCAGCCAGTTCAGACCCGAATTTGAGTTTGATTTAGCGCGACCTATTTTATTTATTTTTTAAAGGCAAAAAGATATTTACCTCTGTATAACTGTATTGTGATGGCATAACACAACTCTACATGTTGCATTTTTTTGGGGACAAAATTACTGTTTGTCTTTTGTTAACTAAAATATATTAAACCCCTATGTTTTTTGCTTTATTTTTTATGCCTTTTATGTCAAAAATAACAATTATTTTAAGCATGGATTATATTTTGACTGTTAATAAATAAAAAAAGAAAAATTACTAAAAATATTATCATCTTCACAATTGTACTTCATGATCGTTAATTTATAGAAAAAAATTTTATTTATGAAAATAAATTAAAAAAGAAAGAAAATTTATTAAAAGTGTCATTTTTTCATAATTGTACACTCTAACTGTTAATTGATGAAAAAAATTACAAATTATTTCGCAAAAATAAATTGAAAATGTCATTTTCTTAAAAAAAAAGTTTCTTTTCCTCCTAATGTTTTTGAATTTTTTCATTTGGAGATTTTAAAAATTGAGGAGACTAGAGATAATTCCTTTTATTCTATTTTTTTCTCAATAGAGTTGATTTCCTCCGCACTCATTCCCTAAAAAATAACCCGGAATAATTTGGGTAATTCACAGTTTTTTTTTGGCCATAAGAGTGGACTGAAGATAACAATAAAAAGTAATAAATAGAAAGGTCTTTTGAAATTTTAAACTCACGGTGGTTAAAATGTGTAATAAGTTTATTTCTAAAATATAGGGGGCATAACATATATATATATATTTTAAAATTATATTATATTATTTATTTATATTATAATAAAAATTTATTTTAAATTATTATTTTTAAAACGAATTACTATTTTATTCTTAAAAATATTAAATTTATTTAATCTCACTAATAAATTACAATTTTGAAAATTTAGATTCTTTATTTATCTCCTTATATTTTAATTGAAAATTTGTAAATTATTATTGTTAGAATCTAATTATTGTTTTTATCATAAATTTGTTTAATAAATTAAATCATTAGTTAGTATATATAAGTAATTTTGCTTAAAATAATTAAGAATGTGTTAAAAATAATATTTAAAATATAAAGAAGTATATTTAAATGACATTAAAAAAGAAATTAGAATAAACGTAGAGTCTTTTCTATTGACTTTCTTTAAATATACTTCAACTTTTATAAGTTTTAAAATAAATTATAATATCAAAATATAATAATTATTATTATCATTATTATTATTTAAAATTTATGTTAGATTCAACCTTAGTTTAAATTATTATATTTATTATTATTCAATTATATATATTAATAGACATTATCTTTGCATTTTTATTTTAATAAGGTATTATATTTTGTACTATATTTTTACTTATTCTTATCATTTTTATTTATTATTTATTATATACCGATTTTATAGCAATTTAATACTGATTGAACCTTTAAATTTTAAACCTTTTCTTTGATCGGTTTGATGTCTAAAATACAAGGAGGTTAAAAATAGAAACTGTTGTCATTTTTTTTTGTAAAACATCATTTTCTTATAGTTATCCGCACGAGGCTTGATTTTTGAAAAAATCAAGGATGGTCTAAGGTCTGGTAAACTCCTGTGGGACGGGACGAGGTGGACCCAAGCCCAAGCCCAAATGCTATCCCTGTTACGAATATTACGAATTCTTTTCAAATTCGACCATTCATAGAAAGTTGGATCGATAGATATATAACCAAACTTGAGAAACTACACTCGACTTAGGCTTACTAATGAGAAATTTCTACTCAAGCCTGTACTTAACCTAAAATTCAACTGCGTAGATATAAGGCATAAATCTAAGCTCAATAGACCTAAGAAGCCCACAGCTTGGCCCAACGAGTTTTATTAAAAAGTTTTAAAAATTAAAAGCTATATTATTTTATTTAAAAAACAGCCATTTTCTCGTAATTTTTGAACTTTAGGATGGAAGTAGGCCACCCTAACTTCACTAAATTTAGAGATGTTAACTTTGGCCCAGGTTAATCGGGTCACGGGCTGTGCAATCCGGCTCGTGGCCTAACATTTACTTAAAAAACGACATTATTTTTGATATTTTTCTTCTAAAAATATATAGTCCGTGACCCATCAAGTTATGGGCCGACCTATCCTGGCTTAACCTATTGACAACACCATCGCCACTGCTATATATGTTTAAGGAAAATTGATTTTCTGCCCAAACATGTTCATCTATTTGGCTTTATTGCAAATGATCGACGTAGTCACCAACAATTCACTATAACTCAATGGGAACTATCTAAAACAGAGAACGAAATGCTATGACTAATGCCATTTGCACCCTTGGTGGGCAACCTTTTCTGTCTTTTAACGCAGGAACTTATGAACATCAAAAGTACATAAGCACAAGTGTGTGCTTCCAGTTCTGTGGAATCCCTACGCTTATAGTCCTGAAGCCTGTTCTCCATCACCGACAAAACCTGAAAGGTCAAAAATAGTAACAGAAATGGCTCAGATGTTACGACAGAGATCCAAGTTTTTAACAGAAATGGCTTAGATGTTATGACACAGATCCAAAGAAGAACATTTATTATTTTGCCATCATTTCAGAAGCTGCTAATCCTTTCTACACTTCTATGACAATTGATGCTGAAATTACAAAAGCTTTCTTTGATAAACGACCTATCTTTTTTTTTTGACAGATCGAAAAGTTTGGACTGTTTTAACTCAATCCGTTAATTTTAAAAACGTTATTATGAGGAACATTTTCTACCACGAACTGAGAAATTATGGAATTAAAAAATTATTATATTTAAAAGTTATTACAAATTATTTAAAAAATAAAGATAGAGATACAGATAGAGATAAAGATAAAGACATAAATTTGATTTAATTTTAAAAAGTTAATCATTAAATTAAAATTTTCAAAAAGTAATTTAAATTTATTATCTCTAATTATATTACATTAATTGCTTTTGTATAGATCCGATATTTAGGTCCTTTTTTATATCAATATTTAGTATATAATATTATTATCATTTGTATATTGTGATTAATTCAATTCAATTTAATTTAAAATTAATAAGCCAAATTTAAATTAATTATTTTTTATCTAAGTTTAACATTTGAGAGATTAATATAAACAATTTTTTCAAAATAATTTTATTTTAATTTAATATATTGAAAGTATATTTTCAATTTTTAAAATTAAAAATTAGAATAACAAAATTTCCTTTTTCCTTAAATTAGAAATTAAATTGACATCACTTACAGACCCAATTTCATATTAAGCTTATTAGTGCTACATTTGAGGAAAAACTCTTCATATGATTTGACCAGGCCCATTCTTAAGCTTTTTTAATGGTATTTTAGTGATTTCTTAAGTTCTTCAATTGACCCTTGCAAATTTAAGAGGATCTCGAGAAGTTTTTAATCGAACCTATTCATTTTCAGAAGTTGTATTGTGAGAGTTTTCGGTGTTCTTAAGGTTCCATGGAAGATATTTGAGAAAATGATGGTGTTGACTTCTTTTACTCTATCTAAATCTTTATGAGAATATTAAAAGAAATACTAAGATATAAACAACTAATATTCATGTTCTTATAAATTTTTTTAAGTCATACCCTCATATATCATTTTACACATAAACGACTAATACTAAATAATTAATTTTATCAAACATCTTTAAAAAAATAGTTGATTTTATTCCAATTGAATCCTATTATGACTAGGATTTTATCCTAAATAAATCTCACTTTTAAAGAATCCCCATAAGGTAGAATACTTATCATAATGAAATTCCACAAATAACCAAAGATGTCTAATTACAAATAATGACTAAAATATCATAACATAAATCTTAACAAATTAAATTCTATTCCTAGAGCAGGTTGTAGCAGGCAGTTTCCTACCAGGCAACCAGCAGGATCAGAAACCAAAGAAATTGAAGAAAGATCCACTACCTGTTTCTGTGGCACAAGTTCCCTCTTCAGGTTGTGTAGTACATGCTCCTAATGCAGAAGAAGAGGAAACTGTTGGTGGACACAAATAGCCTAAGTCCATGTCCTTTCAGAGAGAGAATTGGGCAGCCATGCCACTGGTGCAGGATGTTAGGAAATCGGGAACCGATATCAACTTATCTTTACTAGAAGGTTGATTCCTAGAAAACCCGACAAAGAAAACAATCAGTTGAGCATCTGAGGGTCCCACAACTTTAGCCTTTTTAGTTGTTATTATTCCACATGAAGTATTTATGTTCCATTATCAAACTTTGATTGTAAGCTTTACTACTTTAGGATGATTTATAGTGTAACATCCCGTTTTTATTCTATGAGTTAGACCCCTAAAATTCTGTAATTGAAAAAATAGCAATGAGAGATTAGAAAAATGCATTTCATGCTCATTCATAATCTAGCATACACACATGTGAATATTGATTTTTGCACACTAAAATGATTGTATATGTATTCATTAACATTTTCCAGGTATAATTGATTTATAAATATGATTATATTTATAATTGTGAATTGTATGCGTTAAAAATTGATTTGGAGAGTATATTTATTGACTCAGAATTTTTGGTGAAAATTTAAGAATTTTCTAAAATTTAAAGGTATTTTTGGATTAGGAAAAATATCAAATGGTAAAATAATTGATGAATAGTGATAGAAATAAATGTCAAATGGCAGTAGAAATTTTAATATATGTCATTAAGATTTAATGACTCATGTCATTAAAAATTAGGAGACAATTGGAGTAAAAATTGGAGACAAATGGACTAGTTAATAAAAGACCAAGAAGAGACCTTGAGAGAGTGATATGTAGCAAGTGACAAGTGATGATCGTATTATGGGTCTTTCATTAAGTGAAAGACTATATTTTTCCACACCCCTTGTTTGAATCAGGATTTTATTAAGTGAAAGACCATATTTTAGGTCTTTCACTTGCTAAATACGACATATGCTTCTCTCATCTCCATCTTCTTCATTTTCTTCATTTGCTCTCTCTCCATCTACGACACTCTCTTCTCCTAAGCATTAATGTAGAACCTTGCCCTTATCCTTCACTTGCTACTTCCATTTTTGTTATCTTCATCATCTTACCACTAGAAAACCTAACCTACTCCACCTCCATTTGTGATGATCGTATATGTTGGAGAGCTAGGGTTTCATGGTGATTGAAGAAGCTTTTGGTAAATCAAGTAAGTATAAGCATCGCTCTTCTTGAATTGATGAATGAAACATGTTTTGATGATAGTTAAGAGTTAAATGTTCATAAAATGAGAATGGGTACATGCTAAAACGTAGATGAGAAATCTGGATAGATTCATGTCTTACTTTTGTGTTTTAATGGGTAATAGATTATGAAATGATATAATGTTGGATTAAATTAAGTAAATGGTGTTCAAAGGGTGCTGGAAAAATGCTAGCTGTAACATTTTCCATTGATTATGCATTTGTAATTTAGCCATAATTTTTTTTCTGTAGATATCCAAATGAGATGACCTTTGATTTGGATTAAATTAGAGACATATGGCTACATTTTGCATGAAGACATCAAATTAAAATTCTGTCTTTAAGAGTTTCAAAATTTGACTTGAATTTGAGTACTGGGTGTAGGAAAAGTGCAGAAAAATTGGATACATAATGGGTTTTTGTTTTGTTTTCTTGATGAATTAATGTGAATCTCTTTGGGTGATTTTGTGATGAAATACAATGAGTCTAGAGCTACAGAAAGGGAGTAATGTGGTATCTTGAAATGGAAAGAATTAAGGTGATAGTTAGAAGTGAAATAAAAGTGGAAATGAAGTTGAATATGTGTAGGAAGTTGATGGTGAATGAATATATGTATATGTTCTGTTTTTAGTGTTCATGATCAATCATGAACTATAAATTGTTTATGGATGATATTGAGATGAAATGGAGTTAAGAATGATGGGCAAAATGATGAGAAATTAAATTAGAAATGATAGACCAAGCATAAGTTAGTGAATGTAATAAGTAGAGAGTTAGAAATCTGGAGATAAGAATGCAATTGGATATACTTTGGGGAAAGAGGCATAACTTTTTCTTTAGAACTAGAATTGAGGTCATTTAAGTATTCTTTGAAAGAAGACTTCGAGTTCTACAACTTCTATGAAGACCTCAAGAAGAGATTTTGATGTCTAGAGGGTCAAAAATTTAAGTATCTGTAAGAGACCTGTAAAGGTCTGCTCAGTGGACATGAGTGTCAACCTAACATACATTCACGAGTTAATTGGTCTTAATTAAGGCTTAAATGGGACTTGGAATGAACCTAGAATGATGCTTGAATTATGTGACTAATGTGTGATATGTATGAAGTGATAACTGGGGTTATAACTTAGTAAATGAATGGATGATATCAAATTACCAAAGGCATAAGTATAATGGGAATGAAGATGTTCATACGTTTATAGTTATGATCCAAAGGAGTTGAGTAATATGTATTAAGTAAATGTGAATGATAATTGAGTATGAGAGCCTGAGAGCATATAATGTTAGAAAAGAGATGACAAGAAATTCAGTTATGCTATTAGAATAACCAAGTGTACTTGAGGTGTAAGCCTAAGAATAAGCTAGACACATATAAAGGAAAAGAATTGAATGGTGAACTTGGAATGATCATATACAAATGAAGAGTAAACCTAAGTTCAATTAGACATATGAATTATGAAATGAGAATGTGCATAAGATGTGAATTTAGATAATGTACTCGAGATTGTCAATGAGCATGCATTATACACAACACATATACATATGTATGTGATTGAGTATTCATAAGATTGTGCAATTATTAATGTGTGTGCAATGTGTGTATTGCATAATGTTGATATACAGGATAAACGTCCACATCTAGACGTTTCCAGATCATGGAAGCTAATGTTAATATAGAGCGTACTGTGAGTCGACCTAGATGGTCTTACTTACTGATTGCTCTACTTATATTATGTTTTGAATTATCTTATGAATGTGACTTTGATTGTGTTGATTCCGGAAACTGAAGGTCCGATGAATTTGATGCATGAATGTGATATTTGAAGTGCTCCTTATATGTGAATCTGACTGAATAAGTGTACTCAACATTTATGTTGAATGCCGAACCACGATTTGATGGTAAATGTATTCTGAATGTGATTATGAAATCATGTGATTGTTTGAGAATATGAGAATGTGAAGCATTCCATTACATGAATGCATGAAAGATAAAGGCATGCAGTTGTGTCCAGAGTTGCTAGAGAAAAAGAGCTTAAAGCTTAGAAAGTGAAAAAGAACTTCGGGCTCAGTTGTGAATGTACCTAGTATCTACTAAGGGATGTGGGACATTATCTGATATACACCTGGTATCTACTAAGGGATATGGGTCAATGAAAAAGGCACTTGATTATAACAAAGTAATAATTGAAACTGAGTCTCATGAGCATTGTATATGCATCTGATATATATGATTTAAATAGTTTGGCTGATTTCTGAAAGTGACATATGTTTAAATGAAAATGAAATGTATATGATTCAATATGATGAATTGATGAACTGTATGTGTTATGTGATTGAGTGAGCCATCGAGGATGGCCACTCACTGAGTTTGCAAAACTCATCCAAAATTTGCAATATTTTTCAGGCTCAGAAGAGTTACCTCGTTAGGCAAACGAGAGTATAGCCACTGCATTCAAGTAAGAGATAGATGTCGGGATCAGTTCGCGTCTGCATTTTTATTTTCTTTATTTTTGTATCAAATTAAGTCTTATGCAATTATTGTAACATATGTATTTGAACATTTCTGCTTTGTACTAGCTTTCCAAATTGGAAATGCTTGTAAATGACTTTGTAGTGTAATAACATTATGTTTATAAGTGTTTGTATTTATAATGGGCCCAAGTGACTATTGTAATTCTGATGAGTTGTTTGATGATTGTATTGTTGTGATTGAAAATATTTATGAATACAAGTGAGCCCGATTTGATTATTGATTTTCGCATATGTGTATTGTTTTGAAAAAAATTGTAATAAGATTTCACTGACTGATTGAGCTAGCATACCATTCTTGCAGGATACGTACTCGGATATCACTCAGGATGTCGGGTACGTGTTTAACTTGTTATGTAACTATGTGACTTACTATTATTTAAAAATAAAGAATAATTGTAACGTGAAATTTAAACAGAAAGAAAGTTAATTTCGTTAAATTTTTTAATCCAATTAAAATATGTTTTTGAATATTTTGAAATTGTTGAGTTTCAATTTTAGCATTCAAATTATTAAGATTTATTTTATATTTTATTATAAACGATGAATTTAATAATGTAATATATAGTATTTTAATTTTAAAATTTTAGAAGATCAAAATCAAAACAACACTAATTTGTGGTAGGAATTGAACAATTTACAAATATGATCCTTCAATTCGGTGATTTTAGACCCGAAACTATTCTCGTTTTACCATCCTAATCCAATCTAAGTATGGAATTTGAAAATAGGAGCACCGATCCAATAAGGGAAGCTTGGACTTCTATCATCCAAGTTTCCATAAAACGAGTCCAATGATCTTTTAAAGGTCAATAGTCTTTCGTTTCTTATCTCTACAAACTGCAAAAATTTCAAGAAAATGATGAACTCACTTGATACGTGAAAGTGACAGCCCAAGGTCCCAAACAAAAGTTCAAGCGAAATTTACCCTACAGCGCAATAAATCAACGTGGCTCCACCATGGTCTCTTTCCCAACAGTCGAAGTAAAAAGTCCAAAACGGTACCAATCAATAATTAATTTATCTTGTCTTATTAATTTTGAGCTAGATCTTAATTATGATGAGTATGTTCAATATTGAATATTTATGATCATATCACACTTTAATTTGCACCTTTACATGTTTGTTGGTGACAAGACTCAAATTTTATTTACGAATGACAATAAATTTGATCAGTAATTTAAATTCAAGTTTATATTCTTTTAGTCTTAAATTTTTAAAATATCAAAATCAAAGCAACTCTAATACTCCCTCTGATTCATAATAAGTGTCATTTTAGATACATTTTAATTATTCAAAATAAGTGTTATTCTTACCTTTGTATGCGTGTTTATAATTTTACTTCCAAAGTTAACATTTAATTTCTCTCTTATCTTAATTACATAAATCATGGTCTTATCAACCATTTATAACTTCACGGGGGTCACGAGATAACTTCATGGGAGTATTAATAAGGGTATATCTATAATTTCATTAGCTTTCTTAATAAGTTTGCGTTTTTTTAAAACGACACTTATTATGAATCGGAGGGAGTATATAAAGAGAATTGAATAATTAAAATGATCTCGATTTAAATTTCAATAAATTTAAATTTAACTCGAGGCTATTCTCGTTCCACCGTCCTAACCCAATAGAGTTGGAAAATAGGAGCATTGAGCCAATAAGGGAAGCTTGGACTCCTTCCTATGGTCCAAGCTGCTGGTAGAGTAGTGCCTTTCATCTTCCAGAAGACGTCAATTTTCACGTCATAAGAATAGTCGTTTAATCATCTTTTAAAGCTCAATAGTCTTTTCTTTTCGTATACTTTTGAATCTTTTCACACTTTGCATCTCCACAAAATTCTTCCTTGAATGTTACGACAATAGTAACATCTTAACTACCTACTTAACCCAAATTCTATTATCATTATTCAGCATAGGCGTGGTGACGGTCAACGTGGCTTTACCTTGGTCTCTTTCCCGACAGTTGAAGTAAACAAACACTCGGCGCTGTAAAAACGGTACCAATGAACACGACATCCTCGTCATTTGTCCAAATTCATTTCAGTCAGCAACTGCTTGAGCAGCCAAGCAACATGCCAAGTTGTAATCCTAACACATTATTTAATTGGATTCGTTTCACTTTCTGTTATCTTATGGTCCTTCTTATATTTATGACATAAAAAAAGACAATTCGGAAATTTCTAGGTTTAACTTGACACATGTACTCATCGAATCGCAATACTTCTGAGGTTAACATATTATATATATATGCAACTTTAACATAATTTTAAATTAATTTAATTTTTAAATTGATGTTACATAGTGAATAATTTTAAATTTTGGTTAAGTGTTTAAACTTTAAAATTTTGAAAATTTTAATTTAAGAGATTATTTTCATTGATATTTTATTGATGTAGGTGTTAAAATAAATAATTTGAAGGATTATGTAAATTTTAATTTAATTTTTTAAAATTAATTTTATATAGTGAATAAGTTTAAATTTTGATTAAGTGTTTAATTTTTTTGAATATTTCAATTTAAGAAATTATTTTATTAATATTCTATCGATATAATTGATAAAATAATGTTAAAATTAACATTTGAAATTTTATATAATATCTTTTTTGTACAAATTTTTAACATTAAATAAGGGACTTTATTTCGAGTAAATAATTACTAATATATTTATAAAAAATTATATAAGCCTTTTAAATATAAAATATTCACAAATTATTAAAACAATTTTTTGAATTGAGTTGACTAAGTTTTAAGGATTTATATGCTTAACTAAAAATTTTAAAAAATTGACTTATGTCTTGAATCTTGCTAACATATTATATAAAAACGTTTAACGAAGTGCATAAAATCCTGTCCTCTGCAACCACAGAAGTGTGGAGATGGGAGCTATTCAATTCAGTATGAAGACAATCGGAGTGCCTCTAGTCCTGTTTTTAGTTCTCTTCTACCTCTCATTCTCTCTTTCCAATCGTCATCAAAACCTTCTTCTCTCTGTCTACGATTCCCTGGTGGTGTCAAACTCAAAACCAGGTCGTTTCGCTTTCTTTGTGGTGTTCAACTTCATCACTGTAATCATCTCGTTTCGAAGTTCCAAGACACCTGAAGCAGATCTTGAATGGTGCTTTTCTCAAACTCCTCTTCTGTACTATTCTAACACTACAACCATCGATATAGATGATAAATTCTATTGCAGCCACAACGTAGATG
>JANVCL010000009.1:23905735-23922382 GCA_026546855.1 Erythroxylum incrassatum | reverse complement strand
CACCATGCCTCATTTACTGAATTGTTATTCACCAATACTACCAATTGTTCAGGATCCAACATATTGATATAAGCAATTCAGGACATGTTTGCAAATATGGGTTCCCAAATTCATGAGGGATTCAATGTCCTTCGTAGAGAATATCATCAAAAAGTGCATTCACGTGAACCCTCTTAATGGATTGAGTCATCAACTTACTTCCTAAAGAAAAAATATAGATGGGCAAAAGTAAAGGATTTAGAAGAACTCACCGAGGCTAACTTAGACTGAGAATAGTGCTTCCTGATTAATCCCCCTCTTCTCCAACTGTCCAAAGCAACCTAATATAAAAGCAGGCATCAATATCTAATCAGCCACCACCAGAAATCGCAAGACAAGAAAAACAATCAATTCAGTAGTACCAATGAAAGAGAACCTTTGAAATTACCAGAATATGGAGATCACTAGAAGAATGACAAGATAACCAAGCTTAAGAAACCTTTTCTGCTTTTCCCTATTCATCTGGTTATAGATCTCTGTAACATCAATCAAGTGTTGTCTCTGTATGTACCTGACAATTAACTCAGAAGAACACATTGATTATACTGTTAAATTAAGATGCTGACATAGTATGTTTATCAGCAGGATCTTCCAAAATTCACTAATTTTCTCAAATTTCTGCTTTACTTTTTATCCTTAAACATCTGCCCAAGCACAACGACTTCTCAAACATTAATTACCAAAAGAAAAAGGAAATTTCTTAAAACATGCTAAAGTTCCTTAAAGGTTTGAATTGCACATTAAGTAAGCCCTTGTTGTTATATATGATATCACGTAAAACTTCAGCGTTTTTAAAAAAGGTAGTAATGGTAACTTAAATCCTAATGAAATCAACTTTTAGTGGGTTCCTATAAATGGCCAACAACTTAGCCTATGTCATACTAATGTTTCATAAAATGTTTAAAAAATCTAAATAAAGGCTTGTCTTTATCTCTAGTACTAATTTTGAATCTTATTTACAATGTGTAGATTGCAATGACTACTATTTTAGTAAAGTTAAAATGCAAAATGATATTAGAGATACAGATAAATTCTTAATTAGACTCTTCTGTGGAGCTCTGGCAAAAACGAAAAACCACAAGAAAACACAAATGGAAAGCTCAAACCACCCGCATTTGAAGTGATAATCTAATTTTCGGGTGCTATTCTCAGAAAGTCATGGCATTTAGAAACTTACAATCTCAAATTGTGGTATACGCAAGGCACACACAAAAGGCACATAAACCAATGTCCTGTAAACAGAAATGACATGCACAGCAATCCTAGGATTATGTACTCCGGCAATACAACCGCGTTTATCTGATTCGCCGAGTCGTAGGGATTTATATAATCAGTCTCAAGATCCGTCAAGTTCATGAGCTGCGTCCAAAAGAAAGAAAACGAAATTCAATAAACAATTACATGAAAAACACAAACTTCTTAGAGGAAAACCCAATTCAGTACTCATCTCTCTGGTCTTGTGTACCCAGATAGTGAGTCACAGACAGTAATTAAGAGCTTGAAGAAGGATTGCACCTGAAATCCTACGATGCCCATGGCAGCCATAAGTAACACGAAGTTCAATAACCATCCAACAATACCCCACATGTCCTCTTTCCTTCTCGTTTTTCTGTCTGCACGTGAATTCTTCTCTCACTTTAAATCTTTACGTATTTCCGATTTGCGATGTGCGGATCATACACGTGTTATTCGGTGATTATTTTATTAGACCTAAATCGAGTGCCGTAGAATAGAATTGGATTCGAACATATACAAAAAAATGAAAACCATTTGAATTAAAAAAATGGAATAAAAAATAGTCGATAATTTCTTATTATAAAATTTGAACCAATGTTTTAAATGGATAATACAAGAAATTTAACCTTTAAAAAATTTCAGATTAATTATTTAAAAAAGTCAAAATTTTTGTCAAAATTTTAATTAATAAAATGCTCAAATTTTTTAAAAAAATTTCAATTCTAATTCAAACTTTAAAAAGTGACAATTAAATGCTCAAACGTTCAATTTTTTCAACTTTAGCCTTACGTTAGCTCTTGTTTTTCCGGTACCCTCAACCATTTATTTTTTATTTGTTCTTTTGATGCTCCAAACTACTCTCGCTTTATAGCATACTGTACTAGTAAGCTCTTCGTTTTTAGTTCGTTCTCTTGATGCCCTTAACGTGAGGGCATCGGAGCTTGCATAAATGTAAAATTGAAGAGTGAGGATGTCGAGAGAACAAATTAAAAACGAAGGAAAACTGAAATCAAAGCGTAAGGTTATTGAAATTGCGTAATATAATTTAAGTCATTTTTAAATAACGTCGTTCCATTAATCTTCATATATTGTGTTAATTTTGGTTTAGACGTATTAATAATTAATGTTTCCTTAGTGTGAGAGCGTTGAGGCTTGCATAATGTAAAAATTGAAAAGTGAGGATATTGAGAGAACAAATTAAAAACGAAGGGAAAAACTGAAATCAAAGCATAAAGTCGTTGAAGCTGCGTAATATGATATAGGTCATTTTTAAATAATGTCATTTTATTAATCTTTATTTATTGTGTTAATTTTGATTGACATGTATTAATAGTTAATGTTTTTTAAACACGTGGCAAGTTATTCCAACAAATTTAATGGAAAGACTAATGCAGGGCTATAATTGAAAAAAATTGAATGTTTAAGCATTTTATTGTTATTTCTTAAAGTTTAGGTTATAATTGAAAATTTGACAAAGGTTTAGAGTTTTTTAGTAATTAACCCAAAAATTTAATAGTATTAAAGAATTTAATAAGATTTAATAAGATTAAAGAATTTGAAATATAATTAAAAAAGATGATCCTCATCTATTGAAAATTTTAAAGTTTAATTGAGAAAATTTGCTAGATAAAAATCAATTGATTAATTTTTATTTATAAGAACTAATTACTTAATAAAAATTAATTTATTAATTAATTAAATTGAATGTTTTTAATAACAAGAATTATTAAATTAAATCAAATAAATAGGTTAAAACCCAAACTAAAATGTTGGGCAATTTAAGATTCTTAAGGTTGAGTCGACTAAATACAATAATTCAAACATAAAAAGGAAAATTTTTTGGATCAAAATATAAAATCAATAGCTAATACTTTATTACGATTAATTTTAACAACTTTAAAAAAGTACTGAATGTGTGATTTTTTTTGTTTATAATTGATTTACAATATATAATTTACGTGTTATTATATACATATTCATCAATTTATTTAATACATATATATTTGTATTATTATTCAAAAGAGTATTAAGTCAAAGTCATATTTAATGTAAAATCAATTTTCAATTTAATACGACTTTAATGTCATAATCTCTAACATTTGGTTTGAATATTAAAATTCTAAATTTTAATTATACATTATGAAAATTTATCTATGAATCTCAATGTTTGGTTATTAAAATGTTGATAAAGGAATTTAATATGTAATTTTTGTTCTTTAAATCATTTTAAAAGAAGAAATTATTTGAAATATACATCAAATAATGATTAATCTTTTTTATGTATCATTTTAACAAAATATAAGAGTTTCAAAATCATGTGATATGACACTAAAATTGTTAGTAATTTATTAAAATTATAAATCATTTTATTTATATAATTTAAATACATATCAAAAATATTAATTGATGTATCAAATTTGTTTATATCATTAGAAAAAACTTGTTTCTAACGAGTGTTGTTGTTGTTGTTATTGTAATTTTTTGAGATAAAGTTACGTATTATTGGATCTTTTTACATCTCGCATTTTTGTAAATTGTTTATAATTTTTTAAATTAATTAAATTATAATATATAATTTAAATTAACGATTTAATTATTTAAAACAAAGTATGTCGGATCTTAAAAATTGTCTAAGTAATAGATTTAATTTTTAATTAAATACAAAGTTTGCCAATTCTTAAAAATTGTCTAAGTAATAGATTTTATTTTTTTACACTTAAATTATAAAAATTAATTTAAATAAAAGTATTATTTAATTTTAAATTATTAATTTATTAAAAATAAAATATAAAATTTAATGTACAAATTTATCAATAAAAAATATCATCGATACACATAATTATTTATTTTTATAGATAATTTCGGCCCACTAAAGAATATGATATATTCCTTGTATAGGCCTAATTGTATATATTGCAGGCTTCTCTTTAAGGCCCAGTCCATCAAAAATATAAACAGCTAGACGTCGTCGTATGGATTTGAACTGCAAATTTCTTTCTTGATGCCAAAGGCAGATCCGGAAGAAGCACAAAAAGGGGGGCGAAACTCGTTGGCTTAACTCTCTAGTTCTGTAGTTTCTTTGCCCTAATCCACAAGCTCTCATCTTCAATTTCTCTCTTCTGATTTTTCTTCGTTAAACTATGACTAAGCAACAAGCCAACTGGTCTCCTTACGATTTCAATGGAGGGTAAGTTTCTCTCTTGCGTTGTTAACTGTATAATTTTTTATTGTAGACGTGTTCATCGTGTTTTGATTGTTTCCTCAGAACTTGTGTTGCGATTGCGGGAGCTGATTATTGTGTAATTGCTGCCGATACTCGAATGTCCACCGGCTACAATATTCTCACCCGCGATTACTCCAAAATCTGTAAACTGTAATTTATTTATGCTCTTTCGCTCTTCACTGTTTTGTCCCTTATGGGTGTAATCATTTAAATGTGGCTTGTTATGCTGTTTAAATATTCATTATGATCTATTGCGTCATCATTGATTGTGAATAATTTGCTTCACAGCTCTAGTTGATTAGTACGATCTGATTAGTTAGATAGTAAGGCAAGTAATTCTTGTTACGTAGTTTGTATAGTTCTGTGACTTCAAGTTCTATGTGATCCTCAGAGCGGACAAGTCTGTCTTGGCCTCTTCTGGTTTTCAAGCTGATGTGAAAGCCCTGCAGAAGGTGTTGTCGGCAAGGCACCTGGTGAGTCTTTGAGAAGTTGATATGATTGTGCTGTGTGTTTGCAGATCTACTGCCCAAGTGATGCAATCCTACCTCGTTTATGAACCTATTATAGGAAAAAGTGGAGAGCACATGACAAAGAGATAGGCCGATTACAGCTTTACCAATTGCTTGGTCTAACAATGGGCCCAAGATTGGCCTATACCAAGTTACCAACTAGTGTGAATGACTTAAGGGGATTTTTTGAGATTGACAGGGTACCACTTACAGTGTTATTGCTTGACCAGCTGGAATTGGTCTAACTCCTTGTCATGTGCTCTGCACTTTTTCCTGGAATAGGTTAGCAGGGGAGGTGGAATTATATCACCAAGTGTTAAATTTAAGTTCGCTACAACTTCATGGATATGAACTATGAGGATGTGCTATTACTTTATGTTCTATATTAGTATTGCTTTGCATACATGTATATTACGCATGCATATCATATGACTAATTGAAAATTCTTACAATGTAAATGTGGTTGATGCATATGCTGTTGTTATGTTCAATGTTTGGGAATGTGCTATTTTACTAAACTATTTGCTTTGGCCCATTTGATTTATGTTGGTATTTTTGTTTCAGATCTATCAACATCAGCACAACAAGCAGATGAGCTGCCCAGCTATGGGTCAACTACTCTCCAACACTCTTTACTATAAACGCTTCTTTCCTTATTATGCTTTCAATGTTTTGGGTGGCCTTGATAATGAAGGTATCTTAATTTAGTCAAGTGATAAATTTTAAGTCTCTCTCCGTTCATGTTAATAGCTTGGCATTCTTGTTGAAAACTGTAGGGAAGGGCTGTGTTTACACTTACGATGCTGTTGGGTCCTATGAGAGGGTTGGATACAGTGCCCAGGGTTCTGGTTCCACACTTATAATGCCATTTCTGGATAACCAATTGAAGTCACCCAGCCCTCTCTTATTGCCCGCCCAGGTGTTCTCAGTTATATTTTGTTATTTGTTATGTGAATCTTCCTAAGAGTTTCATTATTTTAAGGTTTAAACTAATAATTTGTGGCCTGTGTAGGATGCAGTAACTCCCCTTACGGAACCAGAAGCAATTGATTTAGTCAAAACTGCTTTTGCATCAGCAACCGAGAGGGATATTTACACTGTAAGTTCCAATTAACTCTTCAGTCTTTGCACGAGGAACTCAGTTTCTCAGGCAACTTAGATTTGGCCTTTAAAATAGTATGTCCTGCACAAAGAAACCTGCAGAAAATGATGGATTGCTTGAACTCATGCAAAATAGATGAACCGACAAAAACCTTGGCAAGAAGAAAAAGAGTATTTTAACTATATTACAACTTTTTAATCTTCCTTCTTATAGTGTCATGTTTGTACTACAGGGAGACAAGCTTGAAATAGTTGTCCTAAATGCTGATGGCATCCGTAGAGAGTATGTGGAACTTAGGAAAGATTGATCAGGCAAACGTCCATTACACTCTTCCTGGAAGCTGAAGTTCGCAATGGCACAGAATGCTTGCACTTAGTGCTGTATTGCTTGTTTGTGCTCTTTCAGCTCATTGGTCATAGTGTAATGAAGTTAATCAGCAAATCTTGAAATTAAGGGACATCTTATGGCGACGAACTGATGATATGCAATATGCATAATGAACTCACTGTGTTTGCCGTCATTAAATTGAAGTTTTTTCTGTTCGTAGAATCTATGGTGTTCACATCTTTTATTGGTCATTAATCTCACGGTTTGCTTCAAACTGTTGTCTGGTTTTCAAAAAGCAATTTAAGGACTATTCAACTGGCTCTTGTAGCAAATGTCTCTCTTTTGGTTGCAATAGTATCAAACAGAAGAAATTGTTCACAATTGAATTCCATTTCTTGCTTCTGGTGTTGAAGCAACCATGAGAATACAAGGTAAATCAATATTTCCTTCTTATCATCAATGGGAAGAATAAGAAATTGCCAGCTATTTTTAGCTCTGTTTGCTACAATGGCAACTAGTGTAAGAACTTAAATGCCACTGGTTGTTGTTGGCCTTCAAAAGGTTTCTTCAGAAGTCCATCCTTTCTTCTCCAACGCCAATCTCAATGTCTGCTATGAAACAATGAAATACCGAGTTCATGTCATCAAAAGGAAAATCAAGAAACTTTTTTTTTATGAATGAAACGAATTCTTGCCTTGATTCTCTTTCTATTGAAATCAAAATCAAAGTTTCCTATCCGAGACGCAGATCGATACTCTACAATTGATTTGTTTCCAGGTCGAAACCAGAACTCTACATCATCCACAAACTGTATGATATAACAAACAGGCACAGCAGTATGTTATTGTAAGCTTGTAACAATGTCCTCATGATGAAAGTGATATGGTCAGATCGATAAAACCTACCCCCAGAATGGGACTTTGGTATTCCACACACAAATAATCATCTTTCTGTTCCACGATTCTCGGAGTATATTTGTCTGGTTTCGTTGATTTGATCTGCAGCAGGATGAATAATGCAATTTCATACTTCAGTTCAATTATTAAAGGTCCTTACAAGTAAAACATTGGAAATTCTTCTGATGACATATCTTTACCACATGAATAAGCTCTTCCATGGCAACTTCTCTGCTCACAGGCTTTTTTCTGCCGCCATTGTAATTCCTGTAGAACAAAAACACAAAACACGTTCCTAAGTTGTCATTAACAGAATCTTCTCAGTGCCCACCAAAGGTACTAGTCGTGTCAGTGAACAGAATTAACCAACAAAAGCCTCAAACCATGGAGGCGTGTAGTGTATGATATCGCTGATATTCTCCGAAGTTGAGATACAATTCTTAGTCGCCGGACACAGAGACAGAGCTTGTTGGTTCTTTTGCACTCCTAGGTAATCGGGCTTTTTTCCACTGCATCCCAGAACAACCCTTACTGTTATTACAAGACCACAAAATCCTGTCTGATGTTGACATTCTCTATGATATTGGAGAAGAGATTCGAAGAAATGTACCTGAGATTGAAAATAGCTCCAATAACAGCTAACTCGCTGGTCTTCAATATCAATTCCCTTTGTTATTGGCAACAATATTGTGAAGAAGTCAGTCCCATGCGAAAAGAGAAGGGAGGAGGAGAGGGTTGGAGCTTAAGCTTTTACCTTCGGGCAATTTGTTGGAGTGGTCTTTTATCGTTGTCCCGTTGAGAGAGAAGAACCTGGCGACGAATGAAACCATCTGAATGCTTGTTCGGATTCTTGTAATAATGAAACTTACAGTGGGCGGTTGGTGAAGATGCCATTTTCGAAGGATTGGAGCTCCGAAACGTGTGTGTGTGTCTCTCTCACTCGTGTTTTAAGGCCGAGAGCTTCAAATTTTCATGGGCTTTATAGATTTGAGATTTTGGGCTTTTCCATTTCACTTCTGGGCTTTGCTCTGCATCAAGAAAAAGAGAAGAGCAAGAAAGTTATAGAAATTTGACGGAGTTGCTAAAATCGAGGCGGGAAGTGGAAATGGCTGCTTAAGTTGTGTCGTTCGTTCACTTCCAGGCTTCTTCTACAAGCCTCTGTTCTGTTCTGCTCTCTTCTTCCTTCTGTCCGATACTCGCACTCCCATGGCTCGAAACAGGGTAAACCTGTACTGACTCTGTCTCTTTATCCAGTTTAATTCTTTCCCTATACTGTGAAAGAACCCGTTTAGTTCATTTCTGCATGTTGGTTTTCAATTAAATGTTAGAACCAACTTCACTTTACTCTTTGTCAGAATTTTTTTTTACTACTTTGAAGTTGTCTGAATTATTTGATCTCGATGGTCCCTTTTTTACCTAGGAGGTAAGAAATTAACGTGATGCTCTTGTGTTTATTGGAACAGGAAGGTTTAGTGTTGTTACTTGATGTTGGTCCCTCTATGCACGAGACCCTACCTGAGGTTGAAAAATTATGCTCCATGCTTATTCAAAAGAAGGTATTCTTCAAGCTTTTCTACTGATCTGTTTCAATTTCAGTTTCTTTTTTTCTTTCTTTTTTTATGTATGTGCCCTTTTTAATTGATCCGCTTCAATATTCAAGTTTTGAATGCTTATAATTTGGTTATAGTGCAGTATTTGAAAACAACTTTCCACTAATTACTTAATTGCATTGTGGTTTTACATGCAGCTGATCTACAGTAAACAGGATGAGGTGGGGATTGTTGTTTTTGGAACTAAAGGTCAATCTTTTTGACCCTTCATGTTAATGATTTTTAAGTACTCTAAAATGGGTTTTTTTGTTCCTTATAGAAGGTTTGCATCTACAAGTTATCCTTACTTATGCTTGTTTAAAAATTCTCAGAAACCGAGAATGAGTTGACAAAAGAAGTGGGTGGATATGAGCATGTTGTTGTTTTACAAAATATCAAAGTAGCTGATGGATCTCTTGTTGAAGCATTACAACAGCTACCTCGTGGAACTGCTTCTGGTGACTGTATCCAACTAATTTGATTATTCTACTTTCCCTGGATGTTTATATTCTCCCTCGCATTTGATTGGTCACAGGGATATTGTAAGGAAGAATCTCTTTTGTATACCCACCCAATTTATCAACTTTTTTGAACGTGATATAAAAAAAAATCCCTATTCAAAACCCAAAAAGGATCTCCTTGGAAGAGCTGTATAATCATTGGAATTTGTAAAACATTAGCAGATGATTTTCAACATTCTTGATATTATGTACTTGATATGCAAATGCTCTATGGACTAGCTTTAGGAAGTAACTAAACCATGTTTCCAGTGGTTCCTTAACTTTGTTAGATCTTGATGCTATTGTTGTTGGTATGGATATGCTGATAAAAAAATATCAATCAACAAACAAAGGAAAGAAGCGTCTCTGTCTTATAACAAATGCCCTTTATCCTGTCAATGATCCCTATGAAGGGACCAAAGAAGATCAAGTGAGCACCATTGCCACGCAAATGAATGCTTATGGGATGAAAATGGAATCTATTATAGCGAGAATAGGGTTAAACAGTTATGCAGATCAGAAAATAATGGAGGAAAATGATAATCTCTTAGATATATTCTCAAGGAAAACATCTGCCAAGATAGTGTATGTGGACAGTCCAACTTCATTGTTTGGTGCACTTAGAACGCGAAAGATTGCTCCAGTTACAATATTCAGGGGTGGTCTTGAACTTAGCCCAAATATGAAAATAAAGGTAAAATGCACATTTTGTTATTGATATATTTGTTAAGTTTGTAATGTTGATCTTGTGATATGTACTGCATGTTATGAAGATTTTTACCAAAAAAATGGAAGGGTTGTTTTGTAGTTTCTTTTTCATATTTTATTTTCCAGGTACTTCATTAATTTTTTTAACTTGTTGCAAAAGTTTCTAACAGTAGATCTCACAATGCCATTTGGCGGTGGTTGACTAGTCAAGTTCATCACTGCATCAGATTTGGCCTATTTTATGATTGCAATAGGTTGCTTGCTTCTCCATGTTAGCATATATGAGTTTGAATTAACTAGTTTACGAGGTTAGCCACGAAGAAGCTATTGGAACCTTCTAGTCTGATTAATATTTGTTGCGCAAGTTGATTAATGTTTATGGTGATCTGTATGTAAGATATTCCAAGTAGTTTCATCAGTTGAATTTGAGCACCATCTAGCCTTTGACACTGAATGCATCTGAGGTCAGTAGCACATTCATCAACTACTTGTGATTTCAACCATAATAAGATTTTATTGTTTATTTCTGGGCTATTAAACTATGTTATTTTTTCTACGGTATCTATATGCATATGTATTAATGGAGCAAAGTTTTAGATTTATCTCATCATCTTCGTTATCTGCATAGGTATGGGTCTACAAGAAAACATCAGAAGAAAAATTCCCCACTCTGAAAAAGTATTCTGATAAGGCACCTCCAACTGATAAGTTTGCTACACATGAAGTTAAGGTTGATTATGAATATAAAAGCGTTGAAGATGATAGTAAAGTTGTACCCCCTGAACAAAGAATCAAGGGTTATCGATATGGACCACATGTTGTGCCTGTATCTTCTGCTGAATGGGATGCTGTACGTTTCAGACCAGAAAAGAGTGTGAAGCTTCTTGGATTTACCGATGCTAAGAATGTAAGGCGGTAAGGCACAGCTGATTGATGTTTTGCATATGGATTTTGGCTTCAAATTATATGGGGTACTTTTTCATAGTCTCATGCTTTTCTCTTCTTGTTGCTGACCTAAAAAGACACTATTACATGAAAGACGTCAACATTTTTATTGCTGAACCGGACAACATAAAGGCTACTCTTGGTCTTTCTGCCTTGGCGAGGGCAATGAAGGAAATGGATAAAGTTGCAATTGTCCGTTGTGTTTGGAGAGAAGGACAGGCGAATGTTGTTGTTGGGGTTTTGACACCCAATATATCTAAGAAGGAAAATACTGTAGGTTTCATGATGGACATCTTAATTTCTGACATCAAGTTATTCAGTTTTCTTCCTTTTATTGCTTTTTTTATTATAATGCTGTTAATTCTTACTGATTTGCGGTGCAGCCTGATTCATTTTATTTCAATGTACTCCCTTTTACTGAGGATGTTCGAGAGTTTCTGTTCCCATCTTTCAGCAGCTTTCCTGCAGCTTGTCAGCCTTCCGAACAACAACAACAAGCAGCTGATAACCTGGTGAAGATGCTTGACCTTGCACCAGCTGGCAGACAGGAAGCTCTCCCACCTGACTTCACACCAAACCCTGTTCTGGAGGTAATTTGCAATTGTCCATCAGGCACCTTTTTGCTAAGGTTATCATCCTATAAATCTTTGAATGAGTGTTTTGCTTTTCCGTGTAGTTCTGTTTTGCACTTGTTTGTGAAGTTCTCTAATATGATTATTTACTAAGGTGGATTTTCATGTATGAAATACTTTTATGTTTTAATGCTTGAAGCTTTACAAGTTTAAGCTTGTATGCTGTTATCTCTGTGCAGGAAGCTTTATTTTCTTGCTCTCTACTTGTTGCCAAACCTACATTGGGCAATAGGTGTATTTATAAGGCTTAAGTATTTAGTACGCAGTTTGAATAAAGAAGTTGTACTCTTGAATTCCTTTGAGTAATTCTTTACATTGAATGGCAAGAACTTACTCCATTTGATTATCAGGGTGTTAGATATTGGCTTTTTTAGAAAGGGTCTTTGAGAATATCGAAGAAGAATAAATGTATGAGGTTTCTGGATTCCATAACACTGTTACTTAACACCTTGCTCGTTTTCCTACTTGAACTAGTGCTTGTTTTATGTTTGTCAGAGGTTTTACCGTCATCTTGAGTTAAAATCGAAAGAACCAGATAGAGGTGTACCTCCTCTAGATGCAACTCTCAAGAAGATTACTGAGCCTGATCCAGAACTACTTTCTCGCAACAAATCTGTTATTGACGCATTTCGTGGGAGTTTTGAAGTTAAAGAAAACCCAAAGGTCATCAACGTTTGACAGTAACATGAAAGTAAATTTGATTTGTGCTGTTGCATTTTTGCTATAACTACTTTAACTCTTGAATTGCAGCTAAAGAAAGCAACTAGACGAGTTATTCGAGAGAAACCATCCGGCTCGGATGGGGAGGATGGATACAAAGATGCACCAAATGCTATTGCTGTCACAGCCAATGAACACAAACCCATCGAGGTTGAGAAAATTGGCAATTCAACTCCTGTCCAAGATTTTGAAGCCATGATATCACGCAGAGACAACCCTGATTGGATTATTAAAGCAATTGGTGATATGAAGGATAGAATACTTGACCTACTTCGGAATTCTCACGAAGGTGATAATTTTCCGAAAGCACTCGACTGTTTACTTGCCCTCCGTAAAGGTTGCATTCTTGAGCAGGTACATGATCGAACTGTTTCTGGATAAATGGAAAAACACATGGATAATGGTCATTTCTATAATTTTTCTTTGTAATCAGGGCGAACTACCTACTCAATGCAACTATCTTGCAAATGGTCGCAAGCTATGACCACTGCTTGCTATAATGTTGTCATAAAGTGCATTTTGCCTACTCAAAGCATGCCACATTTTTATCCACTTTTATGATCCATAGTAAGATATTCTGGTAGATTTGCTATGTTTGTACTCTTTGGAGAACTGCATTTCAGAAATTTTGTAAGAGGTTACTTGCTTGAGTGTTCTATACAGACATGTCAATTTTACATTTGTATTCATCAAAGTTGGATATGTAATATAATTGCATACAAGTCGGATTTGAGTTTTCTTCTATTTTGGTCATACCAACAATGCCAGTTGATGCCTTTTGCAGGAACCAAAACAATTCAATGATTTCCTTAGACATCTTTTCAAGTACCTCCCGCAGAGAAATCTCAGCAACTTCTGTGACTTCCTTGCAGCCAAAGGACTCACATTGGTTTCCAAGTCAGAAGCTCCTGACAGGTTCACACAAATACTTTTCCTTGTTAAGTTTAAAATTAAAGGCATCATTACCATAGCCACTGAGTTTTTACTTCTACATTTTTACTTTCTATGAACAGTGATGTTAAAGATGAAGAAGCTAGAAGCTTTCTGTATATGAAGGAGCCAAAGGTGGAGTCATAACAGAGATTCCTCTTGTAGAGTTATGTCTTTTGGTAATTCTCTATGGCTTTATATCATAGTCTCATGGCTTGGATTGGACAGAGAACGGTGTGATGTATATAAATTTCCGATGGATCACCCTAAAAGCACTCGCCATCATGAAAACGTACTGTTATCTCCATTGTAAAGCACCGTAACTTCTTGGTAGTTGGCAATTTAGGCCCACCAAAAATTTATTTCCGGGAAAGAATAACCATCTTTCGTAGGGATAACAATTAGCCGGTTCGGCTTAGGCCCGATGCCTAACCGTGGCTCAACTCCTGTTGTTGAGACCTAAGGCAGGCTTGAGCCAAACCGGCCTGAATTTTTTTAAAATTAAATAAATTTTGGTTACATTTAAGGGGAACAGATCTTTTGTTTCTAAAATCTTGTCCTTTATGCTTGAATAAATTTCAGGCATTCATTACAATAAGTTGGATGGTGAGGATGTTAAAAGCACAGCAGGGCACAACAGTTTGGGAGCAACAAATCTGCTTCCATTTATGGAGGATTAGTTTGATTCAATTAAAATAAAAATATGTTTTTATTTAATAATTAATTAATATTAGAATTTTAAATTGTAAGACTTTAATGTTCTTTTTTTCCCCCACTAAATTCAGTCCAAAAAATTCATTCTGAACTTGATTTGTTGTTATCTTTACTCCTAAAAGGCATTTTCCATTAGATATTAAGGGGGTTTGAATCTACATGAATAAAGAAACTTGAAAACAAATTTTGCATTCCACATTTGTTTTAAAATACAAAGATTACAAGTTCAAGTCACGAAACAACCTCTTTATAAAAATATAAAGAAAAAATTACGTATATTATGACCCTCTTCGAACATTAGCAAAACGGAAAGTCTTGTACATGGAGTATGTGACTTTATTTGTTTTAAAATATGAAATTAGCAACATGATTTTGTTGGATTTAGTTTTAGACTAGGCAATTTGTTTAGACAAACATTTGTGTCTATTAAATTGCAAATGAAATTAAACTAGACTTGAAGAGGATATCATAAAACTTTATAAGTTAAACCAATGTTTAAAAACTAAATTGACTCGATCAGTTTAACAGTTAAAATTTTGAATTGACCAATTTTTCGGTTCAATAATAATCTTTGTTATTAAAAATTAATCAATTTATTCAGTAATCAGTCAATTTTCATAAACTAATTAGTTTTTTATAAGTTAAAATAAGCGGATTAATTTTTATTTTAAAATTTCCTTTCTAAATTTAAATTTAAATTTTTCATAGGTTATGATAGTCTTCTTTAATTTTTTATAATTCTTTAATTTTATTCATTATTTTAAGCTTTTTGTCTTACCGATTTAACTTATAATCTAACTTTTAAAACATTGATTTAAAATTCAAAGAAAATGTTATTCATATATAATATTTATATTAAAAATAATCTTATATTTTATTTGTGAATTTGATGGTTGCTTGCACAAGTAAACTTGAAAAACTAATTTAGTAATTTATGCATTCCACATTCGTTTTAAAATATGAACTGTAATATCCATACCTCAAGATTTGGTTGGATTTAGCTTCGATCTATGGAGTTTTATTAGACCAACATGGAATCGATGTGTATATCCAAATGAAAATAGAAACTTGGGCCTATTTTAAAGTATACTTGGCGTTAATGTGTCTAAAAAGTTGCAAATGAAATAAAATTAGATATCTAATTACTCTATTTCATAAAAATCTATTCATTCAATAAATAAAGTTTACGAAAATTGAACAACTAGAATTGCACCGAAACAGAGTGCACATCAAAGATTTTTTTTGAGAAATTAAAAATTTCTCATTAATGAATGGTATGTTACAACGGGTGGATAGCTAGAGAACCACTTGCTCCCATAACCCAAATAAACCAAATGACGACGTGCGCCCATTACACGAGACAATACATCCAAAAAGAGTAAAACAGTTTTCTTCTTTACGGTTGATCTCCCGACATTGCCCAATTAGGGTTGGCGAAGGAAAGCGACGAGGGCAAGGAACTCTGTTGGCGAACGTCATCATTTGGTCTTAGAACATCGATTAAATTAAGAACCTTTCCAAAACACAACTCATGTTCTCCAAATTTCAGTGGGGAGATGGATCTCATTGAGGCGTTTGCAATCAGTGAACCCAAGTTGGAAACATCATCTAGGTAGGTCTCTAGATTTCTTACCCTTCACTACTCCTTCTGCTAACTCTCTTCTCAGAAAGCTGATATGCTGGCTTCTACTCAGATCCTGTGCCATGAGGGGAGGAGGTGAGCTGGGTTATCTGCGTTGTAGGATGTGGCAGAACACTACTGATGATAGAGGATCCAGGTAATTCTTCCTTGTATACTGCATAGATCCTTATCACTGAGATCTGGGTTCTGCGAGTAGAGAGGTGTGAGATTTGTCTTACATTGGGTATTACAAGTATAGGTATTCAGGTAGGCTATAATCTCCATATACTAGACAGTCTATCACTGTAGTGTCGGTTCAACTGATGGATGATCAGTTGTTCCCTGATGCTTATAGTAGTGAGTTCAATGATAGAGTTTAGAGAGTTAGTTTGGTCTCTAAATCTTCTACTATTCCTTTCATTCCAAATAACCTGAGCATATGTAGCAGCCGACAATAACAAGATCACCTTCTCATGTTTAGTCATCTGCAAGTGAGGGATATCCAATAGTATATCTATAATACTACCATTGGAGTAATGAGGAAATCTTAGATGAGAGATCTTTGCCCAAACTTTCTTTGAGAACATACAAGCAAAGAATAAATGATCTCTAGATTCATCCGCCTGCTTACAAAGAATACAGGTCTTAGGAATGGTTAGGAAATTCAACCTATCCATAGTGCTTATAGTCTGTTCAGCATAATGAGCCAAAGCAGGAAACTCACATTAGGTCTAAGAACCTTGTTCCATATCAGCTTATCCCATCCGACCAGATCAGTAGACCTCTCCCTCAATCTTCTTACATCTTTTGTAGTGATTTCTGAGATAGGAATTCCTTTCCACAAGTAGATATCCCTCTCCCCCTGACTTCTAAATTGAGGCAGGGATAGCAATCTCACCTCAGCTGGGGGGAGGGTCCAATTCCCATTACTAATAATTGCTTGAAGCTTTGAATCC
>JANVCL010000009.1:23861027-23891447 GCA_026546855.1 Erythroxylum incrassatum | reverse complement strand
AAGGGAAATTGTATGGTTTTTGTTTGATTTGAATGAGTTTGAATAAAGAGAAAAGGATTGAATAAAGATGAATAATATAAAGAAAAGAGAAAAAAATTATACCGGTTTTCGGATTAGTCTTAGGGTTTCCAACGCAACACGCGAGGATTTTCAAAATTTTTCGTTACCCAGATGTCGGACATTAGTTTCGGTTCTTTTGAACCGTTTGTTTGCTTCGTCTTCGCTTTGCTTCCGATTCGTTGTGCTTCGCGATCCGTTCCTTTGATTTTCGCTTGCGATTTTGTTTCCAAGCAGTTTCTGATTTCGTTCCGATCCGATTCATTGTGATTCGATACTTGCACTTTGTATGTCGCTTTCGTTTGGTTTGGAAATCTGGCTGATTCGTTCCGCCACTTTGTTTTCGTTTTCCGTTTTTCGCCTTTCCAGTTGGGGTTCGATTTCGAGGTCGGGTTTCAACACAGGAAGTTTGATTCAATTATGAAACAACAAGGCTTCAAGAAGACTTCCTCTAATCATTATGTTTATGTGCATAAATTCTTTGATAATGACTTTATCATTTTGTTGCTATATGTTGATGATATTCTTATTGTTGGTCATAATACTTTCAAGATTACTAAGTTGAAGCAGGATTTGAGTAAGTCTTTTGCTGTAAAAAAACTTAAGACCAACAAGACAAATTCTTGGCATGAGGATCATTCGTGACAAAAAGGCCAAGAAGTGATGGCTATCACAAGAGAAGTATATTGAAAAAGTACTTCAGAGATTTAACATGGACAAGGCTAAAGCTGTAAGTACACCTCTTGGAATGCACTTTATGTTTAAGTAGAAAGCAGTGTCCTTCAAATGAGAAGGAAAAGGAAAATATGCAAAGAGTTTCTTATGCTTCAACTGTGGGTAGTTTAATGTATGCTATGCTTTGCACTAGGCCAGATATTGCTCATGCTGTTAGTACATTTAGCAGGTTTCTTTCTAATCAGGGAATAGACCACTGGTATGCTGTGAAATGGATTATGAGATATCTCCGTAGGACATCTACAGTGAGTCTTTGTTTTGGAACATGGAAGCCTATTCTTTGATGTTACACTGATTCTGATTTGGTAAGAGATGTTGATACAAGAAAATCTACCTCAGGCTATTTGATTACCTTTGCAGGGGGAGCAGTAAGTTAGCAATCCAGATTACAAAAATTTGTTGCTTTATCTACCACAGAAGCAAAGCTTATAGCTTTTATTGAAGCATGCAAAGAATTGTTATGGATGAAGAGATTTGCGAGGGAACTTGGATTTGTTCAAGAGAGGTATGTGTTACACTGTGACAGTCAAAGTGTGATGCAACTAGCTAAGAATTCCACATTCCATGGTAGATCAAAATATATTGATGTTAGATACCATTAGGTTAGAGATGTTTTGGATTCTAAGTTGATTGAGCTTCGAAAGGTTCATATAGATAATAATTGTTTTGATATGATGGCCAAGTCTTTGCTAAGAGGGAAATTTCAGACATGTTATTTGATCGCCAAGATGGCGAGCACCTCCACATAGTTAGGAAGGGGAAGTTTGTTGGGCTGTGGGTCCCATCCTATGTGGAAAAACCGATGTCTTATCCCTTTTCATGACTTTTACTTTTTTTTTTGTCTTCCACATATTAGCTTTTTCTTCAACCGTGGGAATCAACACAACAGAAGAAAGAGAGAGCAAAAATAGTTGTAACATTTTTGGACGATCACATTCACTTTACCAGTGGATCGAGCTAAAAATTTAAGAGTATGTTCTTGAGAGAGTCCTCTACATTCTGAACGATCACTTTTTCATTTGGAGCTTTGGATTTTCATATCGGAGCCTCGGAACACTAACACATTTTTGGTAATTTCTCTCCTTTTATGTTCCTAACAATGTAATCTTGTGTAATTGCTTATTCCTCTTGTTGATGCTGAGTTTGTACCTTTGAGAAGAGGATATTTGTACACATTTTAATTTATTGAAGCTATTTTTCGAACATGAGGTCCCTTGACTTTTACCCTTGATTTGAAGGGGTTATCTACGTTAAAAATTTCAGTGACGTTACTTGTGTTTGATTTGTTGTTATTGTTGATGAATTGTTGCTAGTATTTACTTACTCCTATTACTCAAATAAATTTGAGAAGTTTTGATATCGTGTTTACACTACCGCAGAATTTAGTAATATCGAGTTTTTCCCAACACATCTTTAAGGTGATGATGCTGAGGTTTTTCGACCAGAAAGATGGTTTCTATATGGGATTTTCCAACCTGAATCACTGTACAAATTCACAGCTTTTCATGTATGTACTTAGCTATTTCACTTAATAGACCGTGTAAAAAATAATAAATGACATTTTAAGCATTATAAATTAAAATTAGCAACAAATTTTATTTAAAAGTTTTCTTTTTTCCCAAATAATTCATATACAAGTAAATTCATATTTCAATTAAAATTTAAATCATTTAATTATAAGCATACAAAAAAATTGAGTATTTAATAGGTTAAATTTGTAAAACATTAAAAAAATTGTGCATTTCCCAACTTAGCAATGATTAAAAATTTTAATTAATTCAATTGATTCGTAAAAACCTTGAATCTTTCAACTTCATTTTTAACTTTTCAATTTAATTTATTTTAATAATTTTTATTATTAAAAATTAATCAATTTATTAATTAATTAGTCAATTTTTGTTAATTAATAAATTTTATAAAATAAATAAATTTTTATTTAACAATTTTTAATTAAAATTTAAATTTTTTGATAAATAAGAATAATTTTTAATTATATTTTAAATTTTAAATTTTAATTCATCTCTAATTACTTATATATGACGATAAACTTCTACTTTTGTTGGTGTTTAAAAACATTGGTGCCATGTGTCAATTGCAGGTTGGCCCAAGAATGTCTGGGAAAAGACTTCTCATATCGGCAGATGAAGATAGTAACAAATGGCTCTGCTTCGTTTCTTTCGCTTCAAATTGGCTGACGAGACCAGAGAAGTGACCTACAGTATTATGTTCACTCTTCACGTACGCGGAGGTCTTCATCTCCAGGCAATTTCCAGGACTAACTTGCCTGTGGGAACATGCAGTGGCTGACAAATCTTTAAGATTTCCGAATCCTGTCGAACCATGTATTGAGATAATATGGTTTTCTTTTTCTATGTATCATGTTCATTTGAGTCTGATGAATAATGAACTTGTTTTGTGCTTTTGTCCTAATTAATAGTATTTGCTTGCTGATAGAACATTAAAGTCAACCGATTAAGGTCAATTTGACTGAACTTGAGGTCAGACTTGGACTCGAGTTCAAGCACCTCATTCACAGTAATATTGCTTAGGCACCTCATTCATGACAGATTTGAGAAAGAACATTTGAAAATTATCTACAGGAACTAGTCATTATCGATAGGAATTTCTATGATCTAAGGTGCAAACAAATTATATAAATCTAATAATACATCTGTTTTTAAGGGAAAAAAGAAGTACAGTAAATTTATGCTTAGAAAATATGTTATGTCCTTGTTAGAGCTTTAATTGACCTAAGTAATAAAGAGAAGTGCTTGTTATCATTTTACATGCATTTTAACAATATAGCATTAGCATGACTTGTGTTATTCCCAATTCTGCAATTCCGAGAAGTTCTAGCCAAGTGTTGACTATAACCTGAAGATAGATGCTTATCCGTTTGTATAATTCTTCTACAATCGAAACAATGCAAATAACAGCGGATTGAAATATCCAGCAGCATGCACAATATAGTAGTCAATATTCTAAGATAAACTCTGTACATATTAACCGTCACAGACTGAATTCATATAAAACAGTGACTACAAATTAGTTAAGTTTCTACATGAAGGAAAAGGGCAAATTCTGATGAAATTAGCAGGCCAATGTGATTAGCAAAAGATACAGCATCATATGCAATCTACAGAGTGGTCAGAAAAATGCTAAGAAAATTTACTGATTGCAGCTAACTGCAGGGTCAGCATTCTTGATAATCCAAGGGTGCTCCAAGATCTTCTGAAGGGAAAGCCTCTTTGAAGGATCTTTTACCAGAAGCTGAAGAAGTTTTTAATATAGCTTATTTAAGATGTTGTCGAATATGCCACAGTCGCAACTGACTCGGTCAAATGTGGAAAATTATTGTGGAAGACCATACCTGGCTAATGAGGGTTTTGGCTTCTGCAGAGACTGATGGAGTGGAAGGAAAAGTCAAGTCAAGCTTCATAATTCTGCATCATGCAAATCAAATACAGCTAACAACCCAACGCGTGTCACACAATCATATAGATTTTAGCGGGATAATATAGGCCCATTTACCTTCTGAATGTATCACTTTGACTCTCAGCCTCAAATGGAGGGGCTCCATATAGGAATTCATAACAAAGTATACCCAATGTCCAGTTATCAACTGCATAATCATGAGCTTTATTCTCCACCATTTCAGGCGCTAGATAATCCAGAGTTCCACACATTGTGTGTCTCTTGCTCCTCGATTGCACAGACCACCCAAAATCAGCAATTTTCAATCGACCCTATCAGCAATGTGAAACACTTTCAGAATTTTATCACTAAACAAAACATATACAGTCTTCAATGTATTTACTCAAATACAGCTAGAAAGTCAACAGAATGAAGCAAATGTCCTACTGTTGTAAGCATATAATCAGTAAAGAGGCTAAAAATTCAGTCCTTTTACCAACTTCTGCACGATCCTAAAAATCAGAGAACTTCTATTCATGGGTTAAACTCGTTGAAGAAAATCAGTGTTGAATTCACAATGTTTGTACATAAAGTCACGATAGATTGAACATCTTACCTCATGATCAAGCAGCAAATTTTCTGGTTTAATATCCCTGTGAATCACATCTTTCTTATGACAATAAGCCAATGCGTTTGTCAAACTAGCTACGTACTGAAAGCAAAATTAAGAACCCAAAAGTAAGGACGTATACAAGCTTTCTTTATTTGAAATACATCAAAAGAATAACTAAAGCAACGCAAAGCTAAGAACTAGATGATCATCACCGTGGCGGCCTGCTTCTCACTCAAATAACCATTTTTCCTTAGCTCCTTATAAAGCTCACCACCATGAGCATACTCGAGAATCAGGAAAATACGGTCTTCGTCATGAAACCATCCATAAAGACGCAAAATGTTAGGGTGATCAAGACTCGTCTGAATCTCCATCTCTCTTCTCAATTGATGATGTATTCTATACTTCTCTATCTGTTCCTTGAATAGAACCTTTAAAGCCACAATATATTTACTCTGTAAAAAGAAAAGGGTTTCTTTTATCATTTTACCTGTTAAATTGAAAACAGAAAGAAAAAAGAAAGCAAATCTGAACCTGAACTTCTCTAGCGAGATAGACTCTCCCGAATTTTCCTTTTCCGAGCGGTTTTCCGATCTCAAAATCCTGCAGAGACCATTGCTTCTTTGAATTCTCTTCTGATTGCATGTCGAAACCCTTAGAATTCACCAATTGATCGTTAGGATTTTGAAAATCGATTGCAATAAAACTTGAAATCTAAATTCTTGTTCCTTGTGTTCGTTTCCCGCCCGGTGACTCAAATGCCATAGAGGAACGACAGTTTGTGCTAAAACAAATTTTAGGCGACATACCAGTGGGAATGCACTTCCTTACAGAGCCTTCACCTCTCTCCAAGAAAACTGATTATCAAACTTCACAAATCAGATCACTTCCCAGAAGCGTCAAAACAAATTCATAACAACACAAGTTAGTGAGTGAAAAGCAAAAGTTTGAAACCAACCACAACCACACTACAAGCAAACAAGTTGAGAAGGGGGTAACAAACAATCTCCGTCGTCTCCGGCTGCGTTGAGGCCAAACGAGGGGGTGATGCTCCTGCGATGAGCGGATCTTGTCACGTGAGAAGGATTAAGCCTGAATTTGGAAGAAGAGTTTCGATCGATTTGAAGTTTAAACATTGGGCGGGCTCGCAAGTGAAAGAGACGGTTTAACTAGTATGTACAAAATTTGTGAAAATACTAAATTGTCCGCTTTTCTTCTTAATCTTTTATCATTTTCTATATGTTTTAAGAATTGGGCTGAAAATTAACTCGATAAAACAAGACACTTAAGTTAAGATTTATATCTTCGCAAAATCGGTTAAATATTAAATAAATATTAAATAATTAAAAATATGATTGAAAGAAATTGTTTTTATCAATCGAATAATTTAAAGTTTAAATGAAAAAAGAATGTTAAATAAAAAGTAATTGAATTATTTTGATTATAAGAACTTGTTAATTTACAAAAATTAATTAATTAATAATTTTTTAACAATAAAAATTATTAAAGTAAATCGAATTAAAAAATTGAAAATTAAACTAAAAAATTGGTCGGTTTAAAATTTTTACGGTCTAACTGGTCGAACCAATCAAATTTTATTTTGTTCTAATTAATTGTATTTATTTATTGAAAGAGTATTGAAGTTGTGTGACCTTAACTCTTTTTCTTCTCTCTTTTCAGGTTTGTATTATAAAGTTAGAAATAACAAATTAGTTCGAATACGTCTACTCAAAATTAATAGACCAAAATGGATTTAATAGAATTTAAATTAAAACTCGAATTCAATTTCAAGCAGAATATATTTTTAAAATATCACTTTCTCAATTCAATGCCCAAATTATTTGACCAAAAAAAACAAAAAATGCCCAAATTAAAAAAATCTACCCTAATAAAGTAAAGAAGAGAGAAAGATACATTATTCTAAACGAAGCAACAGACCCGAGCTGGAGCGAGTTTGACTCAGTCCGACTCAAATTATTTTTAAAATTAAAATGTCAAAATGAAATAGTTTTACCAAAACAAAGTCATTTTACTATTACTTGCTAGGCCTCAAACCAAGCCCAACCCAGACATCCTTAGCTAGCTCGAGCCTCGAGCAATCCAAGCTTGAGGCCAACCCGAACTCAACCGCAGCTTGGCCCGTTGATCTTGACAGGGCCGAGCTCGAGGCTGGATCCTGTTGTCATCTCTAGATAAGAGAGGCTACTAAATGTTGGTTCAGATAATAACATCAAAGTGATTTATGGCTTTGCATATATACTAATCAGCAACAATTGAGCTTAAGCGTAGTGCCAATAACACTTCCTCAGTGGGTGATCATCACGTTGGGGCTACGGTATCCTGATTAGTCTTTAGGACATTAATTTACCATATAATCTTTTTTCTTTTCCCAAATAATGGGTAACGCAAATTGAGAAAAATGATACTTATCTGAGATTCATGGCAAGTAAACTTGGATGAAACTTGGGTCCTTCTTTATTTGGACCAATACAATGTTAATTGTAATAACTATAAATTATACCTAGATCCAATCAAACTTAGATTTAGGCTCGAACTCGAGTTTGATCAGTTTTTTCAAACCAACCAACCAAGAACAGTCCAGCACACCAACCCAAAAACACTGACCAAAACATTGTTGACCAGTTGTAATGCCTCGTCAAATCATTCCCTAAGAGACAAGCCAAGTAGATGGACCGATAGAATTTTAGTATTTTTAGGGCTTAATTTGTGAATAAAGATGAATCAAAACACTCATTTATCCCTAATGATGATAACATAAAACAATTACTTAAAAAGAGTTATAGCTCCAAACTACATCAAATCAAATTTTATGTTCAACAAATCATTGCCTTGTCACTAAGGCTAACACAGTTGAAAATTAGTTACTGATTACATATGATATGATGACGGAAAAATACATGTACAAGATATACAAATGAGTAAATCCCTAATTTATCTTCATCAACTATAGTAACTAAAAAACAATGAAATCCCAATTACATCAAACTATTAACTCAACTAAATAACACCAACAGAAAAGTGAAGAACCGTCATTGTGGAACCAGCCTCTCAAGAGTTGCTCCAAAAATGGTAAAAATATGTATGTTAGATCCACAAGGATGGCTCCAAACTGAAAACAGACTGACTTGATATCTGAAAAGGGGCAGTCAAAATACCCTCGTATACATGCTAGTACTCTATCCTAACTAATCAAAATTTAATGTCCTAAAAATCTAGGATTTAATAAGGGGACTAAGTCCATCGCCTTCCCAACCAAGCTTGAGCATGTGATCGACTACTTTTAAGCTTAACTGCAGAACAACCATCAAAAGGAGTTCGGAGTAAGGTTCAGCTTTTTGTGATCAACCATTAGAATCACAATAGACACAGATGAGCATTTCATTTCAATCCATTCGAAACCGAATTTGCCTACCCCCCCACTTGAACCAATATTTATGATAAATAGTGTCCTCATCCAAAATTTGGAACAACATTGAGTTATGAACAGATAACAAATATTTATATGCAAGGTATGTGTTAACAGGGTCAAACCCAGAACGTCTTCGTGAATAAGTATCTTTGAGAGATGAAGAGGTCTCTGGATCAATACATCTATGATTTTAACAAAACTCCTTTAATGAACAACATTCAAGGTGAAACATATTACTGTCTTGTAAAGTTAAGACTTATCTCCAACCAAATTTTACACCTGGACCAGGAGCACAGTGTAAATAATATCACACATCATTAAACTGGTTGGCAACACAAAAGGGTGGAAATCGAAGTTCAACTTACAGCAGGATCGGTGAAGATTATCAATTGTCTATCCACAGTTGACACCAAAAGATTGGTATTATCATTGTTTAAAGCCAGAGCCGTTATATCCTGGCCTTCTCCAAGCTTCATAACATGAAATACCTGTTTTATAGAACATCAGTATTTTGTCAAACAAAAAACCATAAAAAGTGAGACATCAAATGCACCAAACCATGGAAAACAATTCTACAAGTGTACTAAAGAATAGTTACAATGGCAAGTTTAAATGCAACATCAACGTGGCATCTCTATCGCAGCCAATTCAAGCAAGCCCTACCTCGGGTCAAATCTTATAGCACATACTTTAGAAGACCCTATTACATAACACCAAAATTTATATACAAAAGAGTAAATTAGGGGTGTGCTCACTACTTTCTTTTTTCATACCTCTAATGTATGCAGATTGAGGAAACAAAGTGAGGGCAAAGGGATATTTAGTCTGTTGTCTTCTCGACTATCCTCTGATTCAAGCTCCATTTCTCGACTCCCTGGCTTTATTAAACTCAAATCTCGCTTGGTATTAGTATTTCTTTCATTTCCCAAGCCTGAGTTCATTCCAATCAAAGCACTATTCCCATCTACTGAAATTTCAATGCAACTCACAATTCCACTAAAAGGAAATTGGGCTTTGGCAATTGGTATCCCATTAACAGTAAAAGTACTTAGAGTATGGTGATCTTTGTTCCAAGTCATTACAACCCCCTCAGATGAAAGGCATACGGCATCTGCCTGAACACCAATTAGCCTTCTGATCAAACGACCCCTTCTTATAGAATGCAACAGGACATCAGATAATTGGGAAGAAGAGACAACAATTCCAAGATCCGAACTAACACAACAAGACAGTATAGAATGATGGTGGCCCCGAAGGACATGGATTGCACCCTCAATACGACGCTTCCTGTTTTTGTCTGACAGGCTATTTACAAGAGAACTGCTGGTTGATGGGGATGTGCCAGTGGCTGTGGAAAGCTCTGACAGGCTGCTTGATCGCAAAACAATATCCCTGTTGATCTTCCACAGTAACACAGTAGTATCCCTAGATCCTGTAACAAGATAATTGCTATCTGGTGAAAGTGCCAGGCAAGTGACAGGAGCACAATGCCCAAAGGCTGTTTCTAAGGTTTTTGCTCCATCCGATGACAACAATTTGATGCTGTTATCCACATGCCCACCTAGATAAGAGAGTAGATGTTTCATTATAGAGAGATAAAGGAGGACCACTTTCTTCAAATTAAAGTACGTTTGCCAAGTTAATATTCAAAAAAACAACTCACCAGTTATAATTTCTTTGTCATGTGTTATGGAAACCACAGCTGTGCTTCTGATTCCAGAAGCAGCAAATGCTTGTGCCTGAGGAAAATGCCATTCCTCAGCACCGGATCCAGCAGGCCCTTTGAACATGCGCATGAATGTTCCACCAGCTGAACTTGATATAGGTTTTCCATGTTGGAAGAGGAAGGGTGTACCCTGTCCATCAGGGGTGTTGGGTTGCCACTTGTGCTGTACAACATGTGCAGCCGGTGCATTTACATCAACAATTGTTATAGTATCGGAAGATGCATGAATTGCTGCCGCAGGTAGATTGCAACGTTCAGGGGCTGAAACAGCATACGGCTTGACTTCTTTAGGGTTCCGAAAGATGGTCTGAAGTGAAAATTGGAATCAAAACACCAGGCATTACAGTGAAACAACAAGGCATTACTCCTAAAGAATATATGGGAAAATAGCATGATTGTGAATTACAGTATACATCTGGTATAAGAGGGTTAGACTTGTATCCTAATGTCACAATGCCTCCGGACAGAACATAAGTGCCACCGCCTACCTGGCACATTGAATAATTATTATCCAGAAGCCACCCCCCTGTCATGACGTAAACAATTTACCTAACCTTTCATTATCAAGCAGGATCAGCTGGCAAGTAGGACATCAAGGTTCTACTTTACTCATTAGGTTTAGAAAGTCCAAAAGAATAAACAAGATATACATGAATAAGCTCTGATCTCATGACAGATATTATATTAATGATCGATGGTACCAAAGAAATCTTCAGCACATGTCACTTATATCATAGTACCACGAGAATTCAACCATTATGATCTCAACTAATCAAAAGTAGCATTCATAGCAAATGGCTGAAATGTAAGGATTTGCACTTATAATATTTTGCCAATAGAAGACCTGCAAATGAAGAACATCTGCTAATGGCATCCTTTTCTGATGAGGAACTGTCAAGAGTTGGGATGGAGTTTGTCCAAAGTAAGCAATTTGGTCTTGCGTTGCTCGCTGTTGTACCTGTTTGACGATGCAAAAAATTAAACAAAATAGGAGAAAATTTCAGCTTTAAGAGCTGTTGTAGAATAGCAAAGAGACTCACTGGGTCTGAGATCTTGTCAACATCAACAGTCCCTTCATAAGTGATGTAAAAGAAAACATTGTTGGCCAGTATAGCTTCTTTGCCACGTTGCTTATAGCTGCATTTCAATTAATTAAACGATTTTACATAGTAAAGGCACAATTAATCCATAAGAGAAGGTCATTTATTCAGATGCTGCCCTTAATTCCTACAACAAAGCAATAATAGACAAAAGCAGAAGCTTACGCAACAACTGAACATACAAGGAACGTACCCAAATATGAGATCAATCCATTCATGCAGATGAGCAGAAACATATTCACTCTCAAGAGCATTTCTGTGCTTATGAATGAAATCGACTGGACTTTGAGCCCAAGGAGGAAGTTTGACAGAATCTGAAAGAATGAACATTTATCACTCAGCATCATTTTACCAATTATTCACATTTAATAATTTGAAACACATACCAAGCTTTCCTCCTAACTGTGTTGTACCAAAGTCGATCAGATTTTCATTCGTTAAGATCTCTGGAAGGTAAAAGAGCTCAGGAACCTAAGAACACCCCCATCAAAAAGAAAAGAAAAGGAAAATGAAGAGAACAAGATGAGAAAAGAAGAAACCTTCTACAAACTGATTAGCAGGCAATGTTAAAATGCAAAAATAATGAAAGAATTATTAGAAAATGGAACAAACAGTCATCCCTGCATAAACCATATCTATGCCTTTATTATAAGAACTCATACCAATTCCTTCACATCACTCATGTCCTCCAGTACCCCATTCCAAGTAGCAGCAATATCTGAGAACATTCTGTCTGCATGATCAAATTTCCCACCTTGAAGTTGAATTTGAAGAGTTGTAAATGGCTCAACTCGAACAAGATAATACAAAACCTGCCATAGAAACAAAACAGTCATATGTTAACGGAATCATCTATTTTATATGATATTACCAACAAAGCCCGCCAGACTCAATCTTGTACCCGTAAAGCAGGGCACATTAACATAATCTTCAAAAATTAGAGAGAGAAACAACTAGATCATTCAAATGAGAAATAGTGCATTCTTTGTCTATGATCTTTCTTCTATTATTAAATTGGCAATGAAACTTCAGGCTATATACTCTTTTAAGCATGAAAAGGAAGGGGTGAGGTGGAGATGAGAAGAATACAGGATTAGTGAGAGCCATCAGCCATGAAGTAACAGCTAAGTAAACAATTCCAGGAAAACTGAGCCATCAGTAGGATGATTTGGAGCAAACCAACTATTTACGATACACTTTTAAACTTCAGTTTAGAATATCCTTGAAAAATTTAAAACATTCAAAGTCACATGTATTCAAATTTTAACCTTATCCATGCTGAATTGTTTCATGCCATCTGAAATGCAAACTCAGTTTTGCTCGAACAAAGAAAAGCGACAACACCAAGACATGCATAAACTTTACCTAATGAGTAGGCTAATGGCTGTTATGCAATGATACAAGGCACCAGCTGTAAAAAGTACAACAAGCAACTTACCGTCCCAGCACTTGAGTAATGCGAACCATAGTGGAACTTTGGAATGACAGGATCATCAAAACTATAATATCTCTCTTGGAACTTCTTTACCCGATCAGGATTCAATGCACCAACAGGCTGCAAGTATCATTTCGCATTATAGTAAAAGTAGATTTTATTCCAAAATAATAGAAACCAAAACTCAAGACGTGCCACCTTTGATAGATCACGATAAGAAGAAGGATCGGCAAGATCTAGACTCTTAGAACTGTAATCTGAAATGATCCATGGAAAAACTGGGTACTGCAACAAAACAAACTAAATTAGAATTATATGTACAGAATTACTATACAGGAAGTAGTTACTCAGGAAGCCAACCTGAGTGATATCGTTATAGCTACGTCCAGACAGGGTATTAAGCTGCATTAGATATTCAAAATTACTAATCTGCATTTCAGTAAGAATTTAGTCAGCGTTGCAACCTTTAGGGGAGCAAATTAGAAAATTGTAAGCACTATTCCAGATACACAGAAATTTATTATCCATTCTTCACTTTATACCTCCCACCTAGCCCAACGTTCCATAAGTTGAGTTCTTTTCAGAAGTTGTTCAGGTCTCTACAACAGAAAAAAAATTGATATAACAACGGAAAGAACCGTGATTAGAAATTTTCAAACCACATTATGCAAGTGCTTATACACACAGACATGTTACAGGTCGGGGAAAATTGAAAACCTGAGTTGCTAAATAAATGTTGTTCAAATGAGGAGGACGTAATTGCACAATAGCTCGATAAGCATTTTTTCGCCCCTCTGTACTCTGGGAAGAATGAAAAATAAATCAACAATTTAATCAGACAACAGGGTACAGGATGGGACTTCAACTAAGGAAGAGTAAAGTAATACATATGAATTTTACAGAAGAAGTACCCCAAAGTCAAAAAAGAAATTTGATCGGTCAACCATAAAGAGTTCAAGAGCACTTCTTCTAAGGAGATATCTGCATTACAGAGGAATACAATGAGTTAAGAATCAGAAAGAAACAGAGAAATATCAAATATTGGAATTCTATCAAGCAGCTATAATAACCCAAATAATCATAAGAAATGGTAAAATTTATCTAGCATGAAGCAACATGTTCTACATAAAAAGGCCTTCTATAAGAAAGAAGAGCATGATACATTTTTCATAAATGAGCACGTTGAGAAATAACCATCCATAATAAGGTGTTATTCCAAGCTGTCAACAAAAGGGATAAGTTACAAACAAAAAAAGATTGCAAAAGCCTCTACTAGTTAAAATATGATGCTAGGCATCGCAGGAGCATCTAGAATCAAATGAAAACCATGTGCAGGTGTGCAGGTGTGAGGATGTTGGGTAGCAAAAAATATAAACCGCTCTTTGTAATCAATTTTAATCAAGTACATCATTTGAATAAAGGTAAGTCAACTGAATAAAAAGGAAGAGCCCAAAATTAGTTATTACTTTGTTCCCTCAGTGTCATTCAATATTCAAACTTATCAGCCCACTGGAATAGAACTCTACCATATCTAATGAAGTAAATATTTGTAAATTTGTTAAGGATATCAAATGAAGTAAATATTTGTAAAATTGTTAAGGAACTCAAATAGTTCAAACCAATAAATATGCTACTTCAATGGAACTTGTGAAAGCTACGAAGGTTCACCTTCTGCTATAAATCTGAAGAAGGGCAGAAATCAACCAGCTGCGGTCCTTTTGTTGGTCTTTTGATTCAGAAGATTCCGTTCCATCCATGGAATTGATATCAGTGGTATCAACTATAAAATTAATTCTCCTACTTGTAACCTAAAAGACATAAAAAGATGATAAAATATCAAAACTAGATCCTATTACAATCACATTCTAAGAAAAATAGCATCAGTTTCTAGTTTTCTTCATACATAAACAGGCAACAGTAAAGTTAGTTTACATCCTACTTCTGGTGACAAAAAGGTGATCTTTTTTCTCCCTCTATTTTCTGAAAAGCAGGAGACAATCAAATGAATGTGGCACTTTTACGCATAACTATTGGAAGAAGATCCTCAAACCACAATATATAGGATATCTAAACCAAATTCCCAGTACGCAGTCTACTTTAACCCATTCAGCACTGCAGTCAATGGACAAGCATCTTACTTTCTAACTCATCCACCACAGGCTGAACTCAAATGTCAACAAAAACTAACCGTATCAGTCACTGCTAGATGCTTCACAACACTTATTACCAACAGTTCTTACAGACAAGTTTTAAAGTCTTGACAGTATGTTAGTGACAGCATCAAATATTTTATAAACAATCCTTCATGGATGGTTGTCTTTTCTGGACAAATTTAACATCCGAGTTCTCACTGATCAATGTCAAATTTTTGCAACTTCTATTCAATGTGTTGTTCAATTTTAATCGTAAAAGATGGAATATGTAAGCACAAAAAGGAACAGCCTTGGAGATTGTTGCTATAAATAGTACAACGCCAGAAAGGCTGATAATTGCTTGTAAATCTTACTTGAAAGGTTCCTCGAATAACCCTCAGTGGTCGAACCATAGATGAAGGAAGCTCCAGAACAATTCTTTCATCAAATTCACTGGGGATAAATCCTGGTGCAACCGGTGATGGTGTTTCTAAATCCTTGTCAGCAGGAAGTTGAGTATCACCTGACTCTGATGGCTGCAAGTTTTGGTCAGTCATTCCAGATGATCTTGGCTGGCTATCCACACTATTTTGTACATCATTGATTCTAGAATCCAAATTATCAAGCTCCCCATGTTCATCATCTTCATTGAGTTCATCCATTGAGATTACTTCAGCTGCCAGAACTGGCACATTCCGTTGATTAGGGTGGCTTTCAACTTGATCATCATAATTGGCAGCAGCACCACAATGATCTGACCCCCTGTAGTTCCTCTTCAAGCATCTTCTCATCCTTGAAGAACTCTCCATAAGGTCTAGCTTCCAGAAAACCTGCTCAAACAAAGGTGACGACATTTCTTAAAAGAAATTTCTGAAGAATAATGAATAAGATATATTGCAAAAGGAACAGATTGATATATCAAGATTTTACATATTAATATATAGGAACGAGGAGATTAATGGAGTAGGATTGGAAGCATCTCAAAACATACACGTTCAGGACTACAAAATTTATCTCCAAATGGCGCAAAAAGGCTTTGCATCTCAACCAAGGAATGGATAAGCTTGCACCATGCACGAATTCCGCAAGAAAAACGATGCCTATCTATAACATGAACTTGAGCACGCCTGTCAACCTAAAGAAAAAAAGGAGATAAGCTATGTTTTTGTGCTATCTTGTTATGTTATGGTAAGGTGATTTAAGTGGTCTCAAACCTCTGAACGCTGCATGTTTCTTGCTAATGCAAAACTTGCAACCAGAATTGCAATAAATTTATAGGATAGGGCATTGAAATCTTTCCCATAGACTGATCTTGTGTCAACTGGCTGCAAACATTCCATCCAGGCAACTCCCATGGCCTCAGCTGTATTCCATCTACTCACCCGCTCCATGTCGCTAGCATTCCTTCGCTGGGCAGATGTTGCCATTGCAACTGCACTAAGGCCCCTTCCAGAACCAATCTTAGCATTACGTTCAAGATCACGTGCAGCAGCCAATGCAGCCGCTTTTGCAGCAGCCTTATCCTTGGGAATAGCTGGGGCTTTGTTAGGCACCTCCTGGGGTTTGTGAAAGCTTGAAAATGTGTGCAACCTAGTTGATTTCCTCTCAAGCAAGGAAGAGTCACGCTTGAGCTGTGCATGTGCAGCAGGAGCTGGGGTTTCTGCACCCGAGGCACCAGCAGCAATCATTGCCAAAGCCATCGCAGCTGGTGGAGATGCAAAAGCAGCTGCCCAAGCAGGAGAGATCATCGAGATAGCTGCCTGGAGTAAACATAATTGAAATGCATTAACAGCTTGCAGATACTCCATGATTGAACAACTTGAACCAACACAGGAACTTGTTGACATAATTTGTCAGCATAGTGCTCTGAGTATCACAAGAAAAGACACACGTAACAAATGCAAAGGGCTAATGGAAATAGATCAGGAAAAGCAGTACCATGTTAGATAATTCTACATTCTATGTCCAACTTAGGGAGGCAATCAAAATAAAGATCACAGCAGAGAGCCCAGAAGGTAAAAGCTTAACAGTTAAAGCCTCTCTAAGCGTGTATCTGGAATATTCACTTCTGTGAATTCCTCAGTTTTACTTCTTCCTAACTTTTTTCCATCTTCAACGACCACATGAATCATGAAAACATCCCTAAAATATTAATAGCCCATTTTCTTCTTCCATATGGAAACTATAATACACCACAAAAGGTTTATTCTGTCACTCTGGAGTACATTATCTATATAACGGCCAACGAAAGCTTCTAAATATTTTCACAGAAATATTTAATAGGACAAAGCACAACTATCTGTTTGGGAATTTTCTGCCCAAATAAGGTGGCCACAATATCATTTACAAGCAATAGAAACCCTTCGGCAAAATGTTAAACGTCGCAAACAAATATGTGGAAAGAAAACTTAACCAAAATTTATTTGCAAATGACATAGTTTAACAGAAGAAGTAATTTGTTTGCCAACAACTCCCTCAGTAGTGACTGCATGGAAGAAGGGAGTGAGTAGTAAGGTCATAAGATAAGGTGTAGAGTAAGAAGATAACCTCCAGAGGAAGTGCATCAGCAGCTAAAGCACGATCATCAACAGCAAGAGGATTTGATCCATCAGTAGTAGCAAGTTCATGAATTCCAGCAAGAATTGGTCGCCACCTCCGAAGAATTGCAACAAATGGTGGCAAAATAGACTCAAGGTATTGCCTTCGTAGAGGTTTTCTGTCTCTGCCAACTGCATGCCAGATCTGCATCGTACATTTCAGACTAAAGTAATATAAAAACATTCTGAAAATTCCAAGAAAAAAGAACCATGTCCATATGCAGGAAGCAGGTGAAAGAGCAATAACAGGGGGAAAAAAACTTTCTGATAAGATCTCAAAATCAAATTATTGAGAAAAAATATACTTGAGCTAAGAAGTTAAGTTTAGTGAAGAAGACATGCCGAACTAACCTCAGAATAAAGAACACAAGATGCAACCAACACCCTCTGTCTCTTTGAATCAGAAATCGCCATGTTAAGAATAGGTGAAAGTACACTGAAAAAAGTAATGTAAATAGTTTAACTATCATGTATTGATTAAAAACAATGTAAAAACAACCAGAAAGAAATTCCGAATGCTGTGATCTCCCTATGTACAAGAATTGATTGGAGTGCATCGTAATATCCCAAACATGCAGTACGAGAACTACCACAAATCCAAGTATGCACACATATAATGAGGGATAATGAGGGAGGGGGTTAAATCACAACAGAAAGCATACGATTTTTTTCTTTCACATCTTATGCAGGAACATGGTTTCCCCTGACTACATTTCATCACCCATGTAGGCTTTTGAAATTGTGACAAAATATGTAGAACGAAGCACTCATGAAAATGAAAGAAAAAATCTTGAGTTGTAGAAAAAATATTGAGATGCACAAGATATAATCTGGTGACAGTTTATAATTTTGATAAACAAAGAGTGGAAATTTTTAGGGTTTTTATTTTTTTTTTGACAGAAAGAAGAGGGCTAAAACCCCGGGTTTGGGCCTGGGCTTTTTTTGACAAGACTACCCAAAGGCATCAAAAAGTGAGCATATGGCATTCCAAGACTAGATCAACAACTAAGTATGCCAAAAATCACTAAGCTAATTAATACTTATGCCAGTATAATGAAGTTCTCTTACTTAAAAAGAAGCTCCAGGAATAATAAGTTCACATTTACCTCCACAACAAGGCTGACCGAGGTTGTCTCATTGACATAAGAGCACTACTTTCGTTGGACCCAGCATTGCCTCCCTGCTGATGAAATCCATCTGATGTCCCATCCTCAATAGATATATTCCTCATAAGCATACCAGTTTCTCCATTGTCCTCCTCCCTCATTGACAGAAGCACCATGCGAAGCATGCACAAAAATGGTTGGTCGCTGTCCAACAACTGGTATAGTGCTGCCATCCCACCCATTCCAGTACCTGATCCTCCACCTATTCCAAGACCACCCCCAAGTCCAGAGTCATCTAATAATAAAGCTTGAAGCATTGATACAGACCTTTTAACCAAAGGAAGTTCAATCCAATTTCCATTTGCATCTTTTTCCAATGCAGACCTCCAAGATTCCCACCCACTGCCTCCACCACCAAATACAGCTGCTTTGGGAGGGAGCCCAACACCATACCATAGCCTGCTCCTGTATTTCCAGCCTTCAGACAAGTCCATAGCACAGCTCCCATATGATACAAAAGCACAAGAAACTGATTCATAAGGTTCAGCAGCTGCTGCTGCAGTGAGTCGTTCCATCACAGCAGCAGAGATCTGCCCACTAGCATCAGCCATAGAAGCAAGGACCTAAGACAATACTTGCATTAGTGCATAAGTAGAAAAATTAAAACTCTGATGAAAAAGAACAGTATAGCAAAATATCTCTCAAGTAAATTCCATAAGTTAACAGCTTTCTGCATGAGAGTATGCAGCAATAAAACAGAGTTGGCAAAATAGCATATACATACATCAAGAGGTAGCCCTCCAGAATCACCCGATCTGCGATCACCTAGAGTTTCAAATGAATCTCTACCAGCTGAAAAGCTTGAGCTATTGTTCAGTGGAGACACAAGAGAAAGAGGGGATGGAGAAGTATCAACACGTGATGCACAAGAGAGTTTGCTCTGCAATCGCAAATGATCTTCAACAAGCATCAAAATCACAATAGCATTTTCAACCAATGCTACAGAAAGCTGAGCAGCATTCTCCGCTTCTGCTCTGGCCTCTTTTGGCGATAAACCCTCAGCTGCAACGCCAGCAGCTGCTGCAGCAATAACTTGCGTCTGCAGAGAAAGAAAATGAATTGGCTATAGAATGTTGTAGTCCTCGAAAACAACCAACAAAAGAACTCAAATTCAAACAAAATGAAAAAAATGAAAGAGTTTTTCTGCGAAATATTAACACTGATGTCTACCCAAATGCATTTTTCTGTATAAAAGCCCTGGATACTCTAGTCTGGCATCAAACTTAACAAAGATTTGAAGCTCAATATCCTCTTATCATGATTAACAAGTTAGCAATATAGATTAACCTTAAACATTGTTTAGAAAGCAACAGATTCACACTTTACTAAGTTTAAGCATCCACAATATGGACTTTGTGTCCAAAGTTCAAAGTTGTTTTGAGTTTACAAATGAAAGAGTAAATAAGAGTTGTATTTTCTAATTAAATTCATAAGTTTTTTCCCCACTCCCCCACCCCTTAGCAGAAAAAAGGAACAGCAAGAAGCTGGAGGTCTGCAATCGACAACTTCCAGCCATTTTGTTATTGTGGTATTGGTAGCAAGTAACCCAATCATAGATGATTGGGGTGTCACAATGTTAGGCTTGTGCATTACATTACTACAGTATATTGCCTCACACCAATACAATGCGCATGACCCAGCCAAAATGAATCAAAATGCAGAAAACTTCTAAATAGATATAATAAACAGACTTCTGGATTTTCTCTTTGTTACCTGAAGCTGTAGTTCTCTGGCAGCAAAATCTAGTAAGCCACCCAAGAGCCTTCTTTTAAATATAGGCAGTGATTCTTCGCGTCTACTCAATCATAAAGAAGATTACCAGATTGAGTAATCAATTTGATACAACTCATCAAGATAAAAAGGAAAGGAATAATTGTCGCCCAAATTGGTAGATTTAACCCTTAAACCAGTTAAAACTCTAGACACAGAGAATAAATCACCAAATGCAAAACAATATTGGAAAAAACAAAATGCACTAATTTTCTGGTGGCTATCCAGGCAGGATCTTTACTCAGTATGCAGGGGCCACCAAAACTGAAATACTGATTATTTCTTATGAGAAATATTCACATGAAAAAATGTAAAGAGCAGCAGGTAAAACTAATCTTAATCAAAGAATAAAAATTCAACAACAAAAAATATTTATTGCACTTTGGAACAACCAAAAGATCCAGTTATCAGCTTCAAATCTTGCAATTCTACAAGGGCAAAGTAACTCATTTGATGGTAAGAAAACATCTGTTGTTCTGAATCAGTGTCAGTGCACCATAAGTCATTACATCATATTAAAAAATATATCTGTAAGGAAGCATCGTATGTGGTGCATATTCAAAACCTATAGAGAATTAGCTACATCAAAAACCATCCAAATGCAAGATCAATAGGCCACAGAAATTAATACTACCAGAGCACGAGTCAACGGCATGGCCAAGCAGCAACAGAATTCAAATGGGATCCAGATTAAAAATACCAGTTTCTTACAAGGATAAATAGAAAAATGAGAAGTTAACATAAACCAATCAGAATATATGGCTATACCTATGTCGCTGATCTCCTGTGCTTGAGCCTCCAACAATAGATAGCCACTCTGCACAATGAATTGTAGCTTCAATATCCTGTAAAACATGGGCAACAATAGATGAACTAGGAGCCACTACTTGTATTGGTGGAATGCAAGTGCACAAATAACTTGGACTAACAAACGCCAACAGGCTTCATGATAATTTCTAACAAGTCATTCACAAATTAGGTCAAGTCCAGTAGGAAGACAAATTTTATTCATACATTACATCTAAATTCTATCCTGTCTCAAGTAGTGGAGCAATTCATGGTAGCAATATAAATCTTACTCTTACCACATTTTCAATAAAAGAGGATGCAAATCTTAGAGCACAAAGAACCACTAACAATAAGAACAATATTGTATAAATATAAAATAGCATCAAAGGCACCAACTTCTAGCATTTCATAATTCAAAAGAGCAGCACAGAGGAATTTGATATATATCTATATCTGAAAACTGTAAAGCAACTAATGGAAACAAAGCAGACACATAAATACATAATGAAGGATGGCTGAAAACGCAGACGACGCAGACGACGTCTGCGTCATCAATGCAGACGAAGCGTCTGCGTTGGAGCAGACGACGTTGTCTGCATTGAAACATAAATTTTTTAGGGGAAAAAAACAAAGAAGAGAACCAACCTGATGAGAGGGGAAACACAGAGTAGAGGAAACACAGAAGAGTCGGCTAGTAACAACATAGACCCAAAGAGACGCTCGAGTTTCTTTACGTAAGTGACGGAACGTCACTTTAAAATCAGCTTCCCGAAAAAGCTGCATTTGAGCTTTTATAAAAAGCTGTTTCTACTGGAAAAGCGCTTTTGAAATGTACTGCCAAACACCTATTTTTTCTTCAAAACAGCTTTTGCGGTAGTCAAAAGTACTTTTGGACCCTCCAAAAACTGATACAAACAGGCACTTAGTTCCATTGCATGCTTTGGGGTACGAATCGTAAATAAAATTCGTAAATACAATCGTTACAATTTTTTATATGATATTAAATTTATTTAATAAATTTATTATTTATCTTTATATATTACATTAATTATATGTGACGTTTTAATATTAAAAGTATACTCTCTAAAATGACTGTTGTGTAACTGAAATTATTATTATGAAATCATAGTTATAATATTCAATTTATATTTATATATTAATCCATAATATGTTCTTAGTTGTAGTTTCTTTAAGGCAGATATTGATAAAAACGATAAATCTAGTATACGTTGTATTTTTTTATGAAGAAAGTAATTGATATCATAAATTAAAGTATAGAGATATTTAAACTAATGTATGAGTATTTGTTAAATAATAAGTCATGTTATCAAACCCGGACCGGACCGACCGGTCCGACCGGTCTGGATTAAGCTAAAAAACCGGTGTCAAATTGAACCAGTCAAAACCGGTCAATTGACCGGTCGGACCGATCCGACTACTGATTCATCAATTTTTTTATTTTTTTATTTTTCTAATATTATATATAATTAAATATAATTATTGCATAATTATGATGTCACACCGGTTCGACCGGTGGTTGAACCAGTCGAACCGGTCAAACCGGTGACCAGTAAGGCCTCCAGTTCGATGACCGGTCCGGTTTTAAGAACACTGATAATAAATTTACTGAATTGACCTGATTATGAAGATCCTAAATAGAATATTAATTATGTGTTTGCGAGTTTCCTTATAATAATAGTTGTATAATTGATTCTTAGACTTAAAATTAACAAAATGTCTATTGTTAGAATTATTGTATTTTGATGTCACTTATGACCTAACATATTTAGGTTAATTCATTCGATAATACTTTGATGCACCATGAACCATATAAAGATAATTAAGTCAATAAAAAATTTGTTAATCTAAAATAATTAAAGAGAATATTCTATTGGTCTTGATTATTAATGATTTAAAGAATTTTCTGACCAAAGTGAAATGTTATTTTAAAAGGTGTTTTCAAATGTCTATTATAAATCAATTATTAATTAAGAAGATTGGATTCAAATGAATGGATACTATATCTATAATTTGTCCAATTAAAACATTAGATGACGAAATGATTAAATTATACATTATAACTGGACATATTAAGTCAAACCACTTTGACATTTATGATATTTAGGTAGTCATGGCATGTTGTTAGACATAAATGTTAATCTATGATATAGATTGTTTAATTTGAGAATTAAAGATAAATTAAAACTTGTTCTAATTCTAATTATGAATTAGAATTATAATTTATATCATTGTCAATATATTAGGAACTTAATGAATCACATATAAAGAGCAGTTTGAAAGAGAAAAATCAATTTCAATTAAGTTGGACTTAATTAGAAAGTTTGAGAAACTTTTTGAATCAAATATGAAATATTTGATTTTATTAAAATTAAATTAATTATAATTAAAGTTTGACTTTAATTATAATTGATGCATTTAATTTTAATAGAAACTAAAAACTCTATTTTTTTATAGTAAATAGGAATAAGTATAAGGGAGCTATCACTCATAATTCCTTTAAAAAAGGTGAGTGTCTTTGACTATTTTGTGAATACTATTAAAAGCTAGACGCGTAAACAATTCGTGGTTGACACATCAAATTTTTTTTGAAAGAATTATAATAAGAATATCAAATTAGGTACAATTTCATATTTCATAATTCAGGTTAAGTTTTTTTCAAGTTGTTTAATTATTGGAATTCGATTGGAAACTGTAAAATTTTATTTTTGTGGTGCGTCCAGTTATGGTTTGGTTTCCTAAGAGTAATATCAAGAACTTCAAATATTTCAAGTATTAAGTTATGATTTCTGGTAGATCTATAATAAATTTAAAAATACCTTTTTTAGTCCATCTTATACCTTTATTTGTTTTAATTATATATTATACTTATCTTAAATATATTAAATTAGTGTAAAACAGTAGTTAACATTATTAATATTCAAGAAATTTAATATTTAGATTTGATTTAGAAAAACTAAATAAAATTAGAATACAAAATTATATTTTCTTTGTAGTTATCTCCAACGCGTGCAAAAATAGTAATTTAATATGTAATTATCTTATTGATATTAATTTTTTATTTAAATTTAATTATATTTTTATTAAATTAATAACTGTCATTATTTTTATATTAGTTTTTAACTATTTTATAATTTTGGTTACATAAAAGTGTAATAGTTATGTTTTGACTATATTTTTATTAAGTATGGATAAATACGAATTCCTTTTTTTCTTGCTATAAGCAAAATTATAACTTTAAAGAATACTTGAATTATTAAAAATTGAGTAAACATGGCATTCTTTATTATAATTTTGTTGTTTTCAAAATTCCTAAAATTTATCTAAAGAACATATCATAGTATGTAACATGATTTGTTCTAATTTTAATAATATATTTTATTAAAATAATTCAAAAATTACCAAATTTTTTATTAACTGTAAGATATTTGTAATGTTATTTCAAGAAATAAAGATATACTTTAGAATAAGTAGAATTAAGGAAGATTTTAAATTTTTTGATGATAATGGGGGAAAAGTACAATTGTACAAGTTGGTCTCTGTAATGAAAAACTACTTTTTCGAATCAGGTGGAATCGTGACGTAGTTGTGCACCCTAGTCTCTCTAAAAGGTAAGAACACCCTTAATGTCCCCTTTTATGTTGGAGACGTGTCACCTCATGATCTTGTAAATGCTATACCCATTTTTCATAGTTCATAGCTTTTACTGTTGAATTTTTACCAACCCTTACCAAGTAAGGTTCAGTTTGGCTAAAAAAAATAATGATTATTAGTAGAAAACTACTTTCTAAGTATTCCTTAGAGTTCACTGCTCAGAAGAACTTGGATTGGAAAAAAGAGAGAAAAAGTGGATCCAGAATAGATAAACATAGTTGTTCCATTAAAGTTAAGGTGACAGATACTTTTCAGAAGCATAAGTGGCATGAATGGGTACCACTTACTGGGTTACTTTCCAACTTTTGGGAACTCATATGTACTCTAAGTACAATAAACAACAAATCTAGTTGCAACAAAGAATTGTAGTAATCAAAGTACAAAACTGACTAGTACAACCTTAAACTGACAGTACAATCTTGTGGTATCCTAAATACCATCTGCCGCGTCCACGCGGACAAATTGGGCACTTGCAGGCCTGGATCTAGCAACTATGAAAGCCGCAAATGCAGAAAGGCACAGAGCTCCTACCGAAAAAAGAAGGGAGAAGGCACTGGCAATGTCTTGTGAACCGTGGGATGATAGCTTGGCTAGCATGGACCTGGCTGGAGGGATGTCTAATGGTATCCAATCACAGCTTATAGAATAGTGTCCAGAACCATGCCACGGGGTCCCATCAACAGGATACCAAAATGCAACAGACATCTTGCCAGGTACCCCTATCGAAAACTGTGCATCCTACATAATTGGAGAGAACAGACATAGAACTCATTAGACCCATCCAGGAAATATTCCCCAACATAATGCATAAAGAATAGTCCAAGAGAATCCTCAATTTGAAGTGTTACACAGTCGTGTCTCTTAAATCCAGTGTAGGCTATAGCAGTACATAAAGAGCAAGGCTGTTGCAGTATATAAGGAGCAGAATGATTGAACTATAGATATTCACATGTAATATTTACAAAATCTTGTGATTTGGATTAAGAATAAACAAGAAGGACTTGTTAGAAGGCTTGCGAAATATTCACCCTATTAATATTTTATAGTATTTGTATCAGTGCGAATAAGCAATCTCAGACTTGGACAAGGATTCTTATAGTATTATAAGACAACATTTAAAACAATCAAGCTAGACATCTAGCAGCCAAAATCTGGATGACAGATTAAGTGTCTAACCTGCTGAAGTCGATCCATGGTTCTTAATGGCCTGGAGAACTCAAAGGAATATGTGCCCGCCTTACCAGCTGATGAATAAGGACTGTCTGCCTTCACAAAACCTGATCACAAAATTGAAATCATATCTAAAAAGAAACAGAGAAGAAAAATCTAGCAGTGAAATAGATCATAATCCAACACTTGAAAACACAGGCAAGAGGCTACCAAAGACTGCTTGAAATAATTTTGATAAAAGGTTCATAAGTTGCAAAAAGTTCATTATTCTTCTCTTTCATTCCTTGTTTCACTTCTACTTCAAAAAGACTACACTGGCCATATATTAGACGAACACTTCTATAAGATAAGACATTAAAAGTACATTTATCATATATACCATGAATGAGTCACTCTTGCATGTTCTTATGTAATATACATGAACTGTTTGTTTATCCCTTGGTTCTCTTACAAGTGTCACAGAAGCTTTCTCATCCATAGCAACATAAATCATGGTCTTAAATTTTCTTGTCTTTTTATGTTCCACATCAGGTCATGCTATGTATTTGAATTGGACTCAATTGTAAACTATGCCCACATAGAAACATTGGTGAATAATTACATAATTGAAAGAAAAAAACAAAGAGACACTACCTGAGTGAACAGTAAAGCTGCTGTGCCACCAGGCCCCTTTCCAGTCATTCAGTGCAGTTGAGTCATTGCCTAAAATGGGAAAAACAACTGTCAACAGTCTGATCGTTAATTACTGTATCTCCCCTATAAGAAGACTAAATTCATAAACACAATCACAAGCAGAGGAAGTTGAACTGAAATAGCCATATTATATAACTTTTTCAAACTGGATTATACTCATCAAAGAAGAAAATCTTACATGTTAAATGAATGCATATGAAGTGTCAAACAAGAAACTACCGTGAACACTTAACCACCAACAAGAAAAAGATATAACAGAAGTCTACTCATAAAAAGTCTACAATGCTTTTGTTCATCCTTGCACCTATACTTTCAACATACAAGAGAAACATGCCATATACTCCCTATAGGGGTCAAAATTTGTGGGAAAGTCCTTGTGCCACAACTGCAGGTATTCCAAATTCTAGTATCAATGTCATGTTAAGTAGCCTTTCTTTTTTCATAGTGGTCCTGACTGCAATAAGTGTTGTCAAATGTTCAAGTATCATTAGGGAACGTTTGATCTAAATTTGAACCGTAAATTGTAAGGGATAAATAGGCAGGAGGAAACCAGTAACTAAGCTAACTTGGAAAGTATAACAATTTGATACTTAAGATGTCATAAATAAACCACAAGGTATCATAACAGCCTGAATCAGCATATTGAGAATCAGTATCAGGATCAAGCATCAGCGATGAGAGTCAAGGGTTGCAATTTAAGGATTTCAATTAAAAATGGAAAAAGGGAAGAAAAAAAAAACAGGAACAGAAAAGACCTAGGGAGGTGAAACGATAACTACTTCACAAAATAAATGGGAGTTAAAGTGGTTTGAAGTTAGTCTAGTATGAATAATAATACAGATAAGTTACCAACACAAAAATAGTAGAACATTCTAAAGAAATGGAAATGTCAATGCAAATGTCTAACAATTTAGATAAAAGTACAATCTAGCCATTTAGTGATTAACGTATCAAGACATTCACAAAAGTTTATCCCATTGAGCATGAATGTCCACAAAAGTTTGAAATTGACAATTTCAAAGAAAAGCTTTGACTTTGTGGGAGCATATCATCAATATTATGAACCTCTCATGGCGCCCTTTTTGACACTTTATTTAGTGCGTTATGCACTACTTTATTCTGCACTCTTAAAGCTAGTTCCATCTGTTTCATATGATGTCAACAAGTTTCATTTTCCATTAACTGACACTAACATATCACAGAAGTACCTGAAGGACCAGTTCCATCAAGATATCTACAGTGCGGATTCCACGCATACAGATCAACCAAATGGCCAAACCTGTTCAAACAAACCAATCCACCACAGATTGATTTAAGTTAAATGAGTGTGTTATGCAAGCAAGAACTCTCAAACCTTGTCAATCAATTTTGTTGATGGTAAAGAAGTAAATAATACACAACCTGTCACCACCATTTCCATTTCTGTTGTCTATTGGATTTCCACCATATAATCGTCCTGGAATGGCATTTCCAATCGAGAAATGCATGATATCAACCTCAAATCCCTTGCAAGTCGTGTTGGTACAGCTGTCAGGTCCGCTCTTGCAACCTCCCATCTAAATCAAACGAGTTTGTTGAGGTTAATAAAAAGATAATTGAATATAAACTTGTAACATGACAAGTAAAGTGCGTTACACAGGAGACACTTACTCTGTGGTAGGTGGCATCATCACCAATTTGAAACATGAGAGCCACAGATGGGCATTTGTTGTTATTACTGCAACAAAGAAACTAAAGTCAATTTGATAAATCCATTTAAGGTCGAGAATTCTAAACTCAAATACCCCATTCAGCTAAGTCTTCACTCCAATAAATACAAACAAAAGGACCGAAAATTGGCTACCCTAAATACAACAAAAGCTATAGTTACGTATAAGAATCATAAAGTACAAGGAGTCTGAGGTAGTCATAGTAACATCTGAATTTGGTATTTCTTAGAATAGTAGCCATTCTAATTTATGAAACAAACACAGAATAAGAAATTCCAACTACAGGTCTAACCCATGAAATGTCACTAGTGATGAAACTACAGAAAGATATTGATAGTTCCAAACATTCAACTCAGCCAATTAAAATAGCATCATAGAATCACTAAAATACATGACCAAAAATAAGCTATAGTCTGAAGCAAGACTATGTCAAACATAAACTCAAATCCCACATCATAATCTTGGAAAAAAATCAGATCTTCTCGTTTATCCATTACTTTCCAGAAACACCGCTTACCCTGTCGTGTACGCATATTCCCCATCAACTTGCAATAAAAAGTAGATATTATGACCATCATGAGCGGCCTGCGAAAAAGGATCTCACATTTATCTCAAAACACCACATGACAAAATCCAACTTTATCCAGATTATCACCCATTTTCAAGACAAGCCAAATCCAATAATATAGAAACGGAAAAATAGATACTTTTAGTATCTATTTTTAAAGATTTGAATTTTAAAAAAAAACCTTAACGGCCATTTTGCCTCCAGTATACTCTTTATCGGCATCTGGGTCAAGGGCCGGAAGAAGAGGGAACTCGAAGCCGTCAATGTCCTTCCAATCTTCGGCGTGTCCATCGACGGTGACGATGCCGGGATTAAACCCAGCAACCACGCCATTCCCCGAGTCCGACCCGCATGTCCAGGGACCCGACTCCTGATGGGCGATGACTCGCGCTGTTAAGGCGGGGCCCAGAACCAGCAGCGCCAAAAGGGCTGGAAGCATTGTTGTAGAGAGGGAAGAAGAAAATTCCAAGCCTCCAAGGTGGACCGAGACTGGCTCTGGCTGGCTTGTTACTGAAATGCATCCCTCCCCCCGTGCTGTCGAATAAATTCGTACTTTTGAGTTTTGACTCTATCTCAAGTTGTTAAAATAATGGCAAATTCTACCACCGTCATTTGTTTATGAGCAAAGAAAATCTTAAGAAAGTAACTTTTTTTCTTTTTATTATATAATATTTTATATGATCCAAATATTACGCCCAGGAAGGATGTCTCTTTTCCATTTTGGCACGAGGTAAACGACGCAATATTTTCTGTTTTATGAAACATCCCGTCCCGTTTGAATCAAATCACTGTAAGACGTGTATGTACGTTGGGCAATTATCTTTCTATAGGTTGCCATATTTGACCAAAGGTAGAGTTTGGGTCTCCATCTGAATTGGAATTACGAAAATTTTGTAATTAAGAAAAGTAATGGTTGCTTCTAGGAGGTCCTCGGGATATCCAGATAAGCTAAAGACGTACCAATCGCAAACAGTATGCAGTAGCAGTTGAGTTAAACGACTTGGATAGGTGGCAATTACATTACATGTTAAGACATGGTTGGTTGGGCTAGTCAGCCCTAACGCGTATGAAAGGGGTTTCTAATATTGCATTTTCTTTTTATTTTATTAATAGTATTATATCAGATGATTTAGTTTGTAGATAATATTAATATTTATTTAAAAATATTTAATAAAAATAACTATTAGTATTAATTGCTTATATATAAAATAATTTATAAGAGTGTGACTTTAAAAAATATATAAAGATACGAGAATTGTATCTTAATATTTATTTGAATACTTTTTATAATAATTTAAATTTTAAATATTTAATTTTACAAAAATTAAATTAAAAGTTTAATAAAAAATATATAACCCGAATAATAATATTATTATTTATGAATGACAAAAATGAGTTAGCCCGTTCAGCTAGCTCGACCTAGATTGATCAAGCCGCGAACTGCTCTTGGACCAGGGTTGTCCCAGTCCTATCTAGCTTAACTCATTGTCATCTTTATTATTATTATTATTATTATTATTATTATTATTATTATTATTATTATTATTATTACTACTACTACTACTACTTTCTTTTTCCTTATTAATCAAGTTGAAATTTAGTGAAAGGAAAACAATCATAAAAAATTATAGCTTAAATAAGTTA
>JANVCL010000009.1:23838814-23851986 GCA_026546855.1 Erythroxylum incrassatum | reverse complement strand
CATATTGTTACGGTTATTATTATTATTATTATTATTATTATTATTATTATTATTATTATTATTATTACTATTAACTTTATTATTATTATAAATTTTATTCTTATTGTTATTATTGTTATTATTATTATATGAAATTAATTTTATTCTTCTTCTTATTATTATTATTATTATTAAATTTCATTTTTAGTATTAATTATAATGGAACGATATTAAACCAAAATAAAATATAGGGCTTTAAATTACTAAAAAGATAATTAGTTGAATAAAATATAAGTTTAAGCCCTATTCTAGATACTAGACAAAATAATTTTTACATCAATATAATCTTCAATGTGTGGCAAGAAATCTCCTCACCCACCCAAGTCTTCGAGAAGACACCAAAGTGAAAACCACAAGCATTTGTAAAGGATGATCAAGAATTTTGCCTAAAGCAATATCCCTTTCATCCTCTGTGAGTCCCTCTATTTCACTTAATACGCTATCTAACTGTTCAATTTTTTGTTGAATATATATTTCAGTTCCAATACTCTTACACAATTTATCTCCAATCTGATTCATAGTTTTACCCAACATCCTGACAGCACCAGATATTGAATCTATACAACTTGCTTCTCCCGTATCATTACTCATTTTTCTATTCCATGCTGAAATATTTTCAGCTTGTCTTTCAATATTTGGAGGTTGGGTGAATAACTCATCTACCTCATGCAAACTATGCTCATATTGATCTTCATTTATCTCACTTGCATCTTCTTGCCTTTCCATTTTCTCAAGAATATCCGCATCAGTTTGTGCGTCATTTCCAATTACACGATCTTCTCTACAAATCCCAGTGAGTTCATGATAAAAAGGAAAGCTCCTCCGTTGAAATTGAGCAGCATCTTTGTGACTCTTTAACCAAATGAAAAAAGTCAATAATTTATATAAATTACAAGAAAGTAGTTAAAGAAAATACTTAAAATAAGATAAACAAATTGAATACCTCCACTTAAGTAAGAATCCCATACATGATCTTCAGCGATGATGACCTTCCTTTCCGTATCCTATCCAAATCCACTAGTGTCTTTCCCAATCATATCATAAACAATGCTCCACTATTTCTTTAAAGTCTTAATCCTAGACTCTATATGAGGTTTGACTCTTAAATTTGAATTAGGAAGCTTTGTTGCTACCATTCTTTTTAATTCATTGAGATACACAGCTTTAAATCCAGTGTCAGCATTGTACATTCCCACATTATGCAAATCAACCATGCAGAAAACTAGGACAACATCCTCATCATAAGTCCACTTTCGTTTTGTTCGTTTTGAACTTTAAGTGTCAATTGTTGAGGAAAAATTCGTCGACATACTTATCTATCAAATTAAAGCAATAAATATAAATTAAAAACAATCATCATAATAAAGGAAAAATAAAAACATTCATAAATTTTTTTTATACCAATTAACATTAAGCATCAACAACTAATGAGAACAATATAGTTTACAATATCAGCGTATAATATAAACAACAAAGAGTACAACTTACATAAACAATAATATCAAACCTTCTAACATTGAAAACAAAATACAAAACTTAAAAAAAAAAGTCAATTCTCAATTTGCCTAGATGTTCACCATTCATTGAACATTTCGTGTGTCAATTCAATTCTCCAATTTGTCAAAGCATTAGTTGGGCCAATAGCAGTGATAGACTCCTCCTCAACAGCTGGATTGGTGTGAAAATAATCCTCTAAATCACTCTCCATGGGATCAACACTTATCTCCTGCCTAATAAAATTACGAAGCAAACAATAAGCTAAAATAACTCGATTGTGTGTTTTTATTAGATAAAATGATGGACTCTTAAGAATACCCTACCTAATTTTTAGTAACCTTAAACACCTCTTAATTACATTGCGTGCCCTCGTATGTTTCATATTAAAAATTCCTCTGCAGTTCTTGGTTGATAACCTTGAGGTCATTCATTCAAATGGTATCTTTGACCCCTAAAAGGTGCAAGGAAGCCTTCACAATTTGTATAACCTGCATCGACTAGGTAATAGCAACCTATATACAAAACACTATATAAGTTATACAAATAACATTTTCTCATATACAAAATTCCAAACAACCTTCCTTTATCATATAAGAAAGCTTACCATGAGGCACTTTTAGTCCATGTCTCCTAGTTATTGCATCACAAAGAACTCGATCATCAGCTACTGACCCTTCCCAATTAAGAAAACATAAACAAATTGCATGTCAGGTGTGCACACACCTAACACGTTTGTTGCAATGTTACCCTTACGAGTTCGAAATCTAGCCTTATCTTTAATTGACACATTAACCCTGATATATGTCTCATTTAGAGCATATAGGCAATTCTAAAATTGAAATGAAATAAAAATAATAATAAGAACCCTTAATCACATTCACTATATTTTCTTATAAAATTAATAGGGTGATTATCTACCTTAAACCACATCCACCGATGGTCCGAGCAGTTTGTTGATATTGACTCAGGTTTCTTAAACAAAAGCTCTGGGAAAAGTATCACTACATTTATGACATTATGAAAACACCGATTCATTGCCTCACTCGACCTTCTAAAATTTTTCCTAATAACTCAATTTTTAACATGATGAGCAATAGTATTTAAGAAAATTGCTACTTATTCATCAATAAGCATATTTTTGTTGACTTTAATCCTCCTATACTTTCTAGCATTTCACATAGTTTAAAAAAACATGCCTATTCATTCTAACCATTAAAATACATGACTCATCATTGTCATGCACAATTTGCCTCATAATCTCAATTTGCATAAAAAATTTAGAAAATAACTTCTAACTTTTGGCCTATAGTTATATACAGAAGCCTCCAATGCCAACAAATTGATTACTGAACTAACAACAGTACACAACTACAACCATACAGTCAAGACAACCACAATCCTTTTTATTTTTTTTCACATTTCTGCGTACACTCAAACTGAAACGAGTCATGACTGCAAAAAAACTAATGTATTTACATAAATTTGTCCAAACAATGTACAATGTAAGATCACAACCATCAAATAATTCAAAATAGTTGAAGGCATAAAGTAGAATAAGAGAACAATAATCATTTGGGTGGGACAGATGTTATAAAGTTTGTTTCTGAAATTAAGGATGAGAGGCTAGGCACTTCTGAAAAACCAAATTGGATCGCTGTGAATGTAACTATTATATATATAAAGGTTGATAATTTCTATTATACTGCTTGTCCAATCACAGCTGGAGATAGGCCATGCAGTAAAAAGGTTACAAATAACAAAGATGGCAATTTATGATCTGAAGTTGCCTAATATTAATTTGGTTAGAGCGTAACTTGTATAAATGTTTTAACCTTGAACTGTTATATGGTATATGGATTCTACTCCACTGTTATTATTTGCTTTAGATGCAAAAGGTGTGACCTAGGAAATTTGCCCTACGAATGACCCTTGGCTTCTTGCTCAAATATCTTGCATTCCAACTAAAGATCTAGAGATATCATGTATTAATTAGGTTCGTTGTCTAAAGTTCATATTAAAATAAAGAGCATTTTAATATGAAAGAAAATATTTGATTGAATTTAGACCTAAAAAGGGTTGATTTCATGTATGTTAGATCATAAATCTTTCTTTTTATACATATGAATACAATTTATTACAAAGCCATATCTTCTAAAAAAAATTGTCACTGATAGAATTTTGGTGACCTTTAAGATTATAGTGAAATAGAATATCAAGGTTACTATGCATATTAAATAGAATATCAAGGTTACTATGCATCTATAGAAATAGAGTTCAATAAGACCAATTATGAAAGTTGCATGTCTTAGGTGAAAAGGTTAAATTTGTATTATTGAGAAAAATTAGTGTAAAGGATAAAAAAATTAACAATTTTAAATATTATGTCGTATGTAAAAGAGTTAAAATTCTACCCCTTTTCACCTAAGACATGTACTTTATGTAAATTAGCTGCATTTACATAAAGAAATATCAAAGTTGCTGGCTATACGTACTAGGAACCCAAGTTGAAGACAACATTGCTTCTAAAGCCTTAACAAACTCGATTTGTCATGTGCCAGTGCAAGACTTTAATAAACGCCCTAGTATACTTGTAGCTAAACAAAGTTGCCATTTAGAACCAAAAGCCAAGACAAAATCCGAAAGTTTAGAATCTTCAAACATGGATCAACTGTATAGTAATCCAATGCGTTTCAGGATTTATAAACATGTGATACAATTCTGAAGTAATTGGTCAAAGTAAATGATACAGTTTGCCTTTTAATCCATGCATGATACAATTGGAAAATCGTACTCAAAGAAAAGTTACCGGAAGGCTACGTTATCGTAGTGAATATTCATTATAAGATGCTTTTAGCCTATTAGTTGACCATATGTTAAATTTCCTCAAGGAACAAAATAAGTACCATTCCTACACGTGCATGTCGGCAGAAGCGCAAAATAAGATCACGTAAGTGGTTCAGGAACAGGGGGATTGAAAAGGTTACTCAAACTAGGTCTGACTACTTCAGCTTTTACTACGTTAAGGAAGCCCTGATCTTTGTGAACTCCAATTATCTCATATGCTAATTACTTCTACTTGTGTTAACATATGAACGGAACTAAAATACCTTCTTTCATTTATGAACGTGTGTTAACATATGAACTCCAATTATCTCATATAAATCCAGAGAATGCAATTGGTAGAGGACAAACTAGTAATGGTGAGGTGATGCGCTTTTTCACAGCAAGCACTACACGTTCTTTTGTCTTCAAGCCAATAGCAGTTGAACCCAGCTATAATTAATTCAAAGCAGACATTATTAACAAACACATAACCATTAGTCAACTTCTGCGTACACAGTTCGATTCTTAAGTTCAAATAACAATACAAACCTTTCACACAGTCGCACAACAATAACATAAGTGATATTAGTTTTCTCAAGAAAAGAAACATTTGAAAACACACGATGCTGCCAATGATTATCTCAAAATACCCAGATGAAATGCCTGTATGAAAAAAAAACTTAGACAAAATACTCAGATGAAATTGATCGCTGCATTGGAAATACCCAGATAAAATACTCATATAAAAAAATACCTCTTATCTAATCGAAACCCATCACTTAGTTGAAACAATACAAATAACTTACCTAAAATTTGGTTGTAGTACGCTCGAATCATGAACGTGAAGAAGAGGAAGAAGTTTCGAGAGAAAGGCTCAAAGACGTTTAAGAAGAAAAACAAGTTTCGAGAAGCTTGTGTGTAAGAAAGATAGGTTTGTAAAAAGATAACAAACTTCAGATGTAGAAGAAAATTACAAATTCATTGATTAGATAAAGATAGGTATTAGTTAATTTTACCTATTATTTAAAATTGAAGAATACATATTCCTAAAGAATCGGTATTCTATGTTTGGCTCTAGCCAAACACAAGTTTAATAATTACCAAAGAATATGTTAGGAATAGAATTGATATTCTCCCCAACTAAATAGGTCATTAGAAGTGGACTATACAACTCGATATTTTTTATAATAATAAATAATTATTTTCAATCTTGTCAAAATTGGATTGGATTTTGAGTTCAAATCAAGTGCACATGACTTATCTAATTCTGATCCAACTTAAGATTAAACCAAATATTTTGAACTTGATCGAAATTATGACCAAATCTAAGTAAGGTAAAACAAATATGGACCGACCTTCAACCATCCAGGGTCCAAAGCTTCACCTGTTACTATCTCCAACGGGAACACTCAACACACCTTTAAGATTCATGCCATATTTATATATTCCTTCTTAGTCTGTTCAAGTACAAAGAAAAGATACCTAGACCCGTGATCGCTAACGTGACTAAGAGATCTCGTGTACATGATGTGTAAATTGTCAAGAGCGTATAAGACAACCATCCTTTGGACACATTGCCTCTCTAGTCTGCACACAACTGTACATTAATATTCTATTGCATGATCCGGCGAATTATGGCAAGTTTATAAATTTATTATATGACCATCTTATAAGATTAGGAATGACTTTTGAGTTCGATTTTAAGGTCAACTCATTAGACCCGAACTGATTAAGCCTCGAATTGAGTCTTAAGCCTAATCTCTTAAAAAATAGATCTTGGGTTGACACCCGACTCAAGTTATCCATGTTCGACTCGACTTAAAGTTCAATAATCATAAAAAAAATTAAATTCAAGCTTCGTCTTGATGGGCTCAAGTGCCCGAGCACAAAGGCGGGTTTTATTCGTTGTCATCTCTAGTTATATTGAAAAGATTATTATTTAATAAATTAATATTTATGAAAATTCTAAAATTAATGTAGTGCTAATATAATTTATTATAAAATAATAATCATTTCATAAAAACATAAATTTGACATAATTAGATATACATTTGACATAATTGGACCTGAATTTCGTATTAACAAATGCTTAAGGCACATAACATTCTTTCAGATCACAGGTCTCGGAAATTATGTTAAGAAAACAACTCTCCCGACAAGCGTGGTATCGAGAGAGAGTGGGACTCACATGATCTCCGGTCTTTTTCTCTACCACTGGTTCACCGACCTTTTCGTGCAGTAAAAAAATAAAAGCCTATCTTGTTTTACTTGTACCCTCTATATACCATTTCGAGTCAAGATTCTCTCTACGAAGCCTACTAATAAGTCAAAATCCCAACCTACCACATTTACTCTTCTACCCCTTTTATTGAATTTAAGTTCAACTATTTAGAATGGAATTTGATAATTTTTTTAAGATCTCAACTAATCATAAGAAATTGATTTAAATAAGCAGCTAAAGTTTTTATAATTAAATCCGGATTTTTAAAACATTAAAAAAAAGTTCCCTTGTTCAGTGGCATTTTTGTCATCCCAAGAGAAACAGCTACGCTTTCGATAAAAGCTCGAGAAGTCATGCTAAAAGGTCAAACCTGTGAGAAGACAAATCTCGAGCTCAGAGTATCCCTGTGTGTTTTTCCGACTGCGGAATAACAACAAACACTAAGCAAACAGACAAAAACAATAAAAGCCCAAATACGACCTTTCTCCACCTCCACGCGAACCCTATGCGAGTCCGTAACCCTCCCCACACCCATCCCCTGCTTTTCAACTGGTAACCAGAGAAGCTGCACCGTGATGCACGTGATCTCTCTTACGCGCGTGCATCACACCACCCAACTGCAAATGACCCTCGCATTCAACGTCACAGCTCTACATGCTGACAAGACTTTTACGTTGACACCTTCACCATCGAACCAGAAATCCACACGTCGGCAAAATGCCAAAACTCTATTGGGTCGTACGCTAAACGATTGTGTAACCCACAACTTTCTTTACCCTTCCGAAATTAAAACAAAAAACAAAAATCGGAATAATTGTGCTCAGTTGAAGAAACACTCATCAGGCTACTAACAGAGTGAAAATCTAGTCTTCTTCTCTAACTAGTCTCGAGTTCTTCTCTATCTGACTAATGATTTCCTCTTAGCCCCTCCGTCTACTCATTAATTTACGACCATGCCATCGCGCCAGTTGCTTTCTCTTCCGGCCCCACCTCCGGCGAGTAACAGTCATCCCAACCACCGTCACGTCCACCTCCTCCATCCTTTGCTCGCCTGGGCTTTGACTTTGACTTTGACTTTGTTTCTTCTCATGACCATCGTTGTCTTTCTGTATCTGAGACTATCGCGTAACCGTACGGCTCCAACGGACCTCAAATCGCCGAACCACCACCAGCTCCACCAATTTCGGCGATTCTCCTACTCGCTTCTGCGCCGCTCCACGGCTTGCTTCTCTTCAGCTAACCGGCTAGGTCACGGCGGCTTTGGCTCGGTTTACAAAGCTGTTCTCTTGGGAACGAACCAGTCGTTAGCTGTCAAAGTCATGGACCCGAACGGCTCGCTTCAAGGAGAGCGGGAGTTTCACAACGAGCTCTCTCTCGCTTCGTCTCTCAACTCTCCGTACATTGTTTCTCTTCTGGGGTATTCCTCCGGCCGGCGAAAGAGTAAGCTAATTCTGGTCTACGAGCTCATGGAGAACAGAAGCTTACAGGAGGCTCTTATAGATCGAAAATGTGAAGAGCTTATGAGTTGGAGTAAGAGATTGGAGATAATAAGTGATGTTGCTAAAGGGCTCGAGTATCTTCACCATGTTTGCAGTCCTCCTGTTATTCATGGAGATATTAAGCCTAGTAATATACTGCTTGATTCGGATTTCAATGCCAAGATTTGTGATTTTGGGCTCGCGAGATTGAAGACGATTGAAGAAGATGTTGTAGAGAAAAAGGAGGCTTTTGTGGGAGGTGAGGATAATGGGTCGATCTTAGAAGAGACTGAGAGTGTAGCCACAGGATATGATGAGAGTAATACTACTCCTGTTGGCATTGATCGTTCAGGGGAAAGTTGTGGAATCAGGATTCTGGATTCGGATGCGTCGCCGGAGACTATCCCGGCGGTGTCGCCGGAGATGGGGGTGGATAAAAGGAGCGTGTCAGAGTTTGATAAGGCGAGTTTCGAGAGTGGGAAAGATTTGGTGGGCGGAGCTAAGAAGGGTGGTGGGTCAAGAAGAGATTGGTGGTGGAAACAGGACAATGGTTTGGGATCTGAATCAGGGAGAGTTAAAGATTATGTGATGGAGTGGATTGGGAATGAGATTAAGAAGGAGAGACCCAAGAGTGAATGGATTGCATCTCCAAGCTCTGTGGGAGGCAATGAATTGAAGAACACTAAAGCAAGTTTTGAGCAAAAGAAGCACAAGAAGAGGAAGGAATGGTGGGCTTCATTGGAAGATGAGAAAGCACAAAAGAAAGAAAAGATTAGGAAGCCTAGAGAGTGGTGGAAGGAGGAGTTTTGTGAGGAGCTCGCGAAGAAGAACAAGAAGAGAGGAGTTAATGGAGATTCATGGTGGCAAAAGGAGGATGATTTGGTACAAGGGAGGAAGAAGAGGAAGAGTAGGAGTAGCAGAGGTAGTATTGATTGGTGGTTGGATGGTTTTAGTGGGGACTTAAGAAATGGTCGCCGGAGTAGCCAAGATTGGGCGAGCGGAGAGATCCCCAAGAGCGGCGGTGTTAGTAGCACGCCTAGCATGAGAGGAACTGTGTGTTACATTGCACCGGAGTACGGTGGAGGAGGGCAGTTATCGGAGAAATGTGATGCGTACAGTTTTGGTGTTCTGGTTCTGGTTGTGGTCTCTGGGAGGAGACCACTGCAAGTTACAGCTTCACCAATGTCTGAATTTGAGAGAGCTAACCTTATTTCATGGGCTAGGCAGCTTGCATACAATGGGAAACTTTTGGATCTTGTTGATCCATTGATACATTCTTTGGATAAAGATCAAGCTTTGCTATGCATTACTATTGCACTCCTCTGCTTGCAGAGATCACCTAGCAAAAGGCCTAACATGAAAGAAATTGTGGGGATGCTTTCCGGCGAGACGGATCCGCCCCATTTGCCGTTTGAATTTTCACCATCGCCACCGTCAAATTTTCCGTTCAAGTCCCGGAAAAAGGCCCGGTGAGTTTGATAGATTGACTCTTGACGGTAGAATCTGTAATGTTCTAGTTCTTTATGTAGGCCATGATTAGCTATTATGTTTCTGTAGAAATTTGTTGCTGAAGTGCAGTGCAATGATATACATATGTTTCAACAAATTCAAGTTCAACCGTTTTGACTTTTAATGGGTTGAATGATTCTGAGCACAAAACACCACTTGCCTGGAGCTTTACTCATAAAAATTAGGAATCCCAAGATTAACGGTATGGGCCAAATGAAGTTACATATAAGAGATGACTTTTACTTTCCAAGAAGTGATCAGTTCGCTTTTGATGACCATATGCCCTTCTAATTAGTGTTATCTGAACCTATCAAAAGTTGGTTGCTTTTCTTTGGCAAAAGTGACATGAAATTCAGTGGGAAGGGAACAATTCTGGCCAGTCTTTGCTTTTGGAAAGAGGAAAAGATAAGGCTAAGAGTTTTGCCTCATGCGAGGGATTTATTTGGTTCGATCAGGGATTAGTCTAGGTGTGGATAATTTAAAGGTGTCTTTTTATAATTGGGACTTTCCTAAAATATCTCGTGAAAAACAAAAAAAAAAGAGGAAAAGATATAAACATAAATTTAAAAAATAATCTTCAATCTTTAAATTTCTCAAAAAAAACTCTTTATAATTTTTTGTTTCATATAAAAATTCATTGTTTTAGACATCAGTTTAGGAATGGCAATGAGCCGAAGTGCCCATTTTGTTAATAATTTTTTAAAAATTAAAAATATAAAACATCTTTTTTTAAATATGTTCGGACTTAGGCTGTGTAAGCCTAGGCCTATCCCAAGCTAAACTTTTCTAAACAAAATGATATCACTTTGCTTAAAATAATTGATCCTTAAGTCGGTTTGCGTCTGGGCCTGAGCTTGGCCTATAAATCAGTCTATTAAAAACACCTGAATTTAGCCCATGGGCCAACTCATTATCATCTTTACGTTTATTAAAAGATGATTACGAAACATGCATCGTATGAACATTAAATACGTTTAATTGAATATCACTAATATAATAATTTAATTCAATTTTTTAATTTAACTTTAAAAAGTCAACATATTTAATGTACAAGACTCCTTGTGAGGGTTTGAAAAGGGTTATCGATATATGCAGTTTTTTTTTGTAATTTAAATTAATAGTTTAACTAATATAAGTATCATAATTGATAGCTTTGTAATTTAAATTAATAATTTAACTAACATAAATATCATACCGGTATCAATTAAATTCTACTTATATGACGATTTAATTAAACTTTTAAACTTATATTATTAATTTATACCAAACTTAATTAGTTCAATCCAAATTTAAGAGTAATTATTAATTTATATCATATTTAATTAGTTTGATTCGAACTCAATTTTGAGTAATTATTAATTTATATTAGAATTAATTAGTTAACTTAATTAGTTCAATTCAAATTTAAAAGTAATTATTAATTTATATCGAATTTAATTAGTTTGATTCAAGTTTAAAAGTTTGATTAAATCATTATATATAAATATCATTCGATTAATACAAGTATGATATTTATGCTGGGCATATTTCATCAGTTTTTAACTAAAATTTGAAAGGAATAATTTTTGAAAAATTAAAATTAGAATAAATGTTTTTTGAAAATTTTAAATATCAAAATTCTAAATCCTTTTCACTTTAAAAAATGATAAAGTTCCGGAGTAGTTATTGCTTTGCAAAGCTAAAAAGAGAAACTGGAATTGGATGGATATTGCAATCTAATCGATATACTTTACCAAACTTCTTATTGGAATTTCTCTCGTGAAAAAAGGTGATATTTTGATAAGTTGGCGCATCTCACCGTCGAAGGCCCAACTAATTCTCCACCTACAGGTTAATTCCAGCTATTCCAAGCTCTTACAAAAGGAACTAGCATGAAATTGAACCTGAGACTTAACCGAAGTCAAGCTCTGCTCCCAACCATCAAGTCACACCCTTTGAGAGCTACTTCCATTCTTGACAAAGCCTACCATATACTTTTTAATGCTTTTTTATGCATTAACTAAAATTTTGAAATTATGTATTTTAAAGTCAACTAGAATTAATTATATTCAATCTTTTTTTAATTTTTTCATTTTAATTTTCATGTTTTAAAATTTATATTCAATCATGTATTTTTTAAAATTTATTACATCTCATTAGGTTATATTCTATTCAAAATTTTTAAATAATTTTTAAATAATAACATATCAATTTTTAGGTAAAAAAATAAGTTAAGTTAAACCTTAGGCAAATAACTTATAAATTAGATCAAGATAACATGTCTAGTGTACAACACTCGGAGTTCTAAAAAGAGTCACAATATACACCGTTCTCCTTTTGTATTTTTATAAATAGATTGTTTTAGTTACTTCAACATGGTTACAAAAGAACAACTTTACTAATTACTGCAAGATTTACTCTTAAAATGGGGACTTATAACTTCTTCTTCTTTTTCCAAACGAAGAAATCCGCGACTGTTACTCTTTGAATGCGCACTGAGTAAACTTCAGGATTGACATAATACCCTGCAAATTAAGTCAATTAAGTACTTCACACTAAGCAAGCCTTATACGACGGACTCGATCGAGAGATCGTAGATAGGAGAATCGAATACAGTACCTTTTAACTCGATGCTCCTTCACTCCACTAATTCAACTATCCCTAAAGGCGGGACTTATAACTTACAAGTAATAACTTATAAATTACTTGTTGATAATAAATTAATATCTAATTTTATTGTATCATCTTGTGACTTGACTTTTTTCATTTTAATTTTTATGCTTTACAAATTATGATTTAGTCTCTTTTTACCATTGTTTAGAGAATATATAAATTATTGTCATATTTTGTTAATTTTTATTTATAATCTTAAAACAACTTGAAATTAAAATATAATAATTATGTCGCTTTGACTAAAAAAAGTACATGGAATAAAATTTGTAAAAATAAAAATACTATATTATAGAAGTGTATATTTAATTTAATAATTATTTAATGAATAAGTAATTTTAAATAAAAAAAACTGGTGGTTGAGCGGCTTACTTTGTCTTCGTTTTAAGAAGTTGGAAGGAAATAAATGGCCCAATCCAATCCAAGCATTGAACTGTAGCCGTTGAGGAGTAAATGAGTCATAACTAGCACCTAAATCCATTAATGTTTCAATGCTTCTCACGATCACCAGGTTGGTGTGAAAACTGTAACGGTTGTGGCTTCGTACTCCATACTTGCTTTTATGTTCAACAAGAACATCACTGCTTCATTAATGGGTTTTGGGCTATCTGGGTCCAGTTTTAAAGTCTTAATCTCATTTGTCTTTATCTGTAGCTCTCTTTGAAGTTTCGATTGGCAATTTTAATCCCACGTGTTCAAATTGAGTTTTGGAGTCATACTTGAGAGCAATGTTCTCAAAATCGGACCGATCATCGAACTGGAGGCTTTACTGATCACCGGTTTGATCAGTTCGACCGGTTCAACCGGTGTGTGACGTCATAATTATGCAATAATTATATTTAATTATATATAATATTAAAAATAAAAATAAAAAAATAAAAAAATTGATGGACCAGTGGTCGGACCGGATCGGTCCGATCAATTGACCGGTTTTGACCGGTTCAAACTGGTCCAAT
>JANVCL010000009.1:23824817-23837914 GCA_026546855.1 Erythroxylum incrassatum | reverse complement strand
CGTCGGTGTTTGGTTCCATGATCTGTGCGACTCTGGCTATGGAATATCTGCAAAACAAATAAAGGCACGCCGGAGGTTGGTTCCCGGAAGGTCCCTCCGACGGTCAAGTCAGTCTTTTTGAGAGGAAATTGGTCGCAAAAAACAGAGAGAAAGCTAGGGTTGTATTCTCATACCTGAATCATGACTGTATATTACCTTATATATAGGATGCTGGTTAGGTTTAGATCTTTACATGTATCTTAGTGTTTGCATGGGAGAGACGATCTCCTGCTATTGGGCCGTCTGTATCTGGGCTTGATATTGGGTCTCGTATGGCCGACCCAACCAGTCTTTTTTCTTCTTCTTTTTTTAATACGAGAAACTCACATGTAAATATTCGAAACAAATTTTAACGTTAAATTGATAATATTTCAATGTAACTAATAAATCTGTATACATCGATGAGCTTTCTCGGACCTTGACAAAGCAGATAATTTTGTACTCGGATTAGTTGATTAAAATAATATTATTTTGTTAAATGTGTTTTTGTTTAATTATTTTAAACTACGTGCAAATAATTGGGAGATGGAGAGAAATTGTTTGAATTTGTCAACATGTTCACTTTCCAAAATTATCTTCCTTCATTCATTGGCAATGGAAAGCTCCATCACACAAGCTTTTCGGATTTAGTTACAAAGTCATCTGAAAAGCATAAGAATTGGAGGAAGAACTTCAACTTCAATCAATCCCAAGACTTTATTCAGAGTAATTTCCAATGAAATCAACAGGTTTATGATATTTCACCGGAAAAATGTCCAAGTTCGATCCCTACGACCACCTCAACATCAAAATGAATCCTGACGGCACCGTCACTCGCCTCCTGAATTTCCCATCTGCTGACACGAATTCCGATCTCAATTCCGGCGACGCCGTGGCCACCAAAGACGTTACTCTCGACTCCCAAATGGGCACTTCTCTTCGCATTTATTTGCCCACAAAATTCAACTCCAATAATGACTCCAACGTCGCCGTCGACCGGAGTAAAACTCTTCCTATCGTTGTATTTTTCCAGGGTTGTTCGTGGGTTCTGTTTGGGGCCAAGTACTTCAAGCTTCATCTCAGCCTTTGTTACCAGGCATGCAACGTCCCAGTCATCATCGTTCTAGTGGACTATCGTCTCGCGCCTGAAAACCGCCTTCCTGCTCAATACGAAGACGCCATGGACGCACTTCTCTGGCTAAAAAACCAAGCTCTAGACCCAAACGGCGAGCAATGGCTCAAAAAACACGCAGACTTCACAAGATGTTTCCTTTACGGGTCTGACAACGGAGGCAACATAGTGTTCAACGCTGCTCTGCGAGCTGTGGATATAGATTTGAACCCTTTAAAGATCGCCGGGCTTATAATGAATCAGCCTCTGTTTGGAGGTAAACAGAGGACCAAATCGGAGCTAAACTTCGCCACAGACCAGGTACTGCCATTGCCGGTGTTGGACCTTCTATGGGAGCTAGCATTGCCAAAAGGGACTGATCGGGACCACCGGTACTGTAATCCGATGTGTGAGGGTCCGCATATGAACAAGTTGAGTTCATTTCAGCGATGTCTGGTCTTTGGTTTTGGAATGGATCCATCGATAGATAGGCAACAGGAGTTTGTGCAGATGCTGGTAACGCATGGCGTGCAAGTTGAAGCACATTTTGACGAGGTTGGGTTCCATGGGATTGACACTGTCGACAATCGACGAGCCATTGCTCTTCATAACATTATTAAGCAGTTTGTTTGTGGATAGGTTATGTTTTGTATTAGATGTAAGGAGACTATACCATGTTAGAAAAGTTTAGGGTTAACAAATAAAAAATGTTAATTTTTAAATTTTTTGGTAACTAATCTTTATTTTTTAAAAATCAAAGTTCAATTTAAATAATATTTTATTAATTTTATTTTCAAAATACTTAAAATTAATATTTAAATAAATTAAGCCATTTTTGTCTTTATTCAATGTAATAAATAGATAGTTGATAGCAATGTTACATATAGCGTACCAGATTGGGTTTTGATACGATACTGTATCGGTATCAGTTAATACTAGTAACGTTTTGGATAATTTTTTAAATTTATAAAATAATCCCTAATTTTTTAAAATTACAAAATAGTTTATTGTCATATTATATAGTTGTACTGTATATTTTTAATCAATGGCAGATTCAAAAAAAAATTTGAGTGGAGGCAAAATTTTAATAGGGATAAAATTTTATTTTTAATTGGGGCAAAATTTTAATGGAAGTAAAATTTTATTTCTTTTATAGGGACAAAATTTAAAATAATAAAATTTATTATAGGCAGCGGGCGCAAGTGCCCCCACTTGCCCCCATTGTAGATCCGACTCTGTTTTTAACCTTATTTTCAAAAATCATCATAATAAATAATAATCACAATTTTAAATTAATTTAATAATTATTAATAAATATAAATAAATTTAAAAAATATTTTTTAATATATAAATTTCAAATAAAATTTGATTTAATAATTAAAAAGTATATAAAATAAATATTAGTTTATAAATAATAATTTTTAAATTATTTATTTTAGAGTAATAAAATATTTTTATTAATACTTTATTAATAAATATTATATAAAATATTATAATAAATTAAAAAAATAATTTATTTTTAAGTTTTATTTAATTTATAATTAGTATTAGTAATAAATTTTTTTATTTTAAAAACCAACATTAAAAAATCACAATAATTATAAAAGTTGAAGTAAATAAAATAATTAATTAAAAAATTTTGAAAAAAAGATAGGGGAAAGAGAGACGGGAGGGAGGGATAGAGAATTTTAAAATTTTTGAAAATTTTGTAAAAAAGTTTCCCTATTTTTAAAATTTCTGATACCAGTCGATATTTGGCCGGTTTAAGCCTTGGTTGATAATCATTCAAACAATTGTTTTTAAATTCAGACTAAAAATTATACCAATAATACAAGAAATTTAAGGTTTAAAAGGTTTAACCAATATTAGGTAGTTATAAAATCGGCTAAATATTAAATAAAATTTTAAAAATTAAAAATAATTAAAAAAGACTATTCTTACTAGTCAAAAAGTTTAAAGTTTAATTGAAAAAGAATATTTTTAAATGAAAATTAATTAGTTTATTTGGCATATAAAAATTGATTAATCTATAAAAAATGCTGATTAGTTAATAAATTGGTCGATTTTTAATAAAGATTATTAAACTAAACCAAATCGGAAAGTCATAAAATGAATCGAAAATTTATTCAGTTTAAAGTTTTTACTCTAATTTAGTTTTTAAAACATTATAAATTATTTATCCATATCGTTTAATTTAAATAAAAATTTAACAATAATTTATAATAACAAATTAATGGCATTTTTAAGGTATACATTTATTAATTTTTGTATATAAGTAGTCAGATTCTTTTTTTTAAGGGAACAAACCGATTACATTACGAGTATAGGGAAATTGATTCCCTAACATATCCTCTAATAGGAGTTCATGACACCCAATGGGTGAAAAATTAAAATAAAAGGTGTCTACGGCAAAATGCTGCTAGACAATCTACACATTTGTTACTCTCGCAGTAGATATAATAACGCACAATTGTCCAGTTTCGCGCGAACAACTCATGGATACCTTGAACGATGGAATTGTGAATCAGGGAACGATTTCTCGAGGAGGAGATGAGAATGAGGGCCACTACCGAGTCCACTTCTAGTTCAACTCGACGATATCCAAGGTTCCACACTAGCGTGAGTCCAGTATATACTCTCCAGAGCTCCGCAGTTACTGGATAGCACCATCCGAGATTCTGGCTGAAACTTTCTAGCCAGTTGTCTGAACTGTCTCGGATGAGGCTGCCAGCTGTAGCTAAGAAGGAAAACCTTTTACACGCGCCATCCGTATTAAGCTTGATCAACTCGAAAGGAGGTTTACGCCAATCGATGAGTTGTTCGTGTCGATGACACCCTCTCATAACATTGCGCTGTTGCCACTCTATTAACTTCTGAATCTAATATGTATAACATAAAATAATAGAAATAAATAAAAACGACCAAATAAACTACGTACCAAAAAGAGACTCGTTACGTGAAGTTCATAAAAACCAATAAATAGCGCCAAATAATGGCCACCAAACTTGGCCAAATACTCGTTAGATTCTCTTTAAACGCACTTTCTATAAAGAATTTGTAAAGTTTCAAAGCTTACAAGCGAAGTAAGCAACGTACGGTTCAGTTTCCCAACTTCTTCAACTTGCATGGTAAGTTTCTAAGACACAGAACGAAATTCCCTAATTACCCCTCTCTCTCTACGAAAACGACAACGCATAGGTAACTAGATCTAGCAGCAATCCTAGCGTGTGGCGACGAGTCCATGAGCCAAGTCGCAATGGATCAGTAACGGCCGTCCGATGATGTATAAACGGTGGAGATTAACTTCTCGATGAGTATGGAAGCTTAACGGGTATATTCCGAATAGGAATAGGATGTTGCAGCGTGCCCAGCTAAGCATCAGGAAACATAGTCCTACTGGACATTGGATTTGCAATAATTTAATAAAGCAACCACATAATAAGCAGTCCTGGGTGTACTGTCGTTTTGGCACCAAATCTTCACCGCATCGAAACACAAAACTATGTCTGCTGTTGGTGGCGGCGGTGGTGGTGGTGATGAGGGGCAGCCGTTGCAGCCACCGAATAACGGCGGCGAGTTTTTGCTATCTCTGCTCCATAGGTCTAACCAACAAGCACAAACATCGTCGCCGGGCCCACCGCAATCTCAATTACTCGGCGGTCAACAGCATCGTCCTCAACAACAAGAAGAAAATCAACAGTCTCTCACTTTTGATCCGGCAGTGGCAGCTGTTGGCCCCAGCGTGGCTTATCCGCCGCCGTCATCGCTTTGGCCAGCCAAGGGAAACGATCTTCCCTCGCCTCCTTGGCCGCACAATTTGTCTTCTCCTAATTTCCCTCCTGGTTTTCTAGGGTTTCCTCAAAACCCTTGGTTAAACCAATTTCAAGGTATGCGAACTATAACTGTTGATGAGCTTCAAAGATTAGGGTTTCCGAGTACTGAGGCTAGAGCTAGCAGCGCAGTACACAAGTTTATTCACCCTAAGCAACAACCGGATCAGAAGCTGGTGTTTGGGTCGTTTTCTAGCGATATTCAAAGTTCGGAAGGTCTACTCAATGTGAATTCGAAGCGAGAAGTGGGTTTAGGAGGAGACAATCTCAATGGGTTAGTTAGGAATCAACCATTCAATCCACGAGCGAGTGAGAGAAAAATCGACTATCGGACAAAACAGCACCATGAATCCAACTACAAATCGTCGGAGACTAGAACTCCTCCACCAGGGTTTTCGAACAAGCCAAGAGGTGGAGGGAATTGGGATGTTGTGAATATGAGAAGAGAATTGAATCATAATGTGGGCAAGGAAAAGGTGAGTTATGGTAAACTTCGTAATAGGAATGCAGTAGGTAATTCAGATGAGAGATTGAGGAGTAACAATGATTCGCTTAAGGTGAGGCACCCCAGACAGCTTGATCACCCTGGTCCATCTGCAGGCACTAATCTCCATTCAGTTTCGGCATCTGATATTGAAGAATCCTTGGTGAACATGCATGTTGAAACTCTAGAAGATAGGAAAGATGATGATGATCGTGAATTGGATGATCTTGGTGAAAAATTTGACTTGTCGTTGATCGAGGATGAATCTGAGGATAGGAAAGAAAAGAAATATAAAAAGGTTAGCATTTTTATTCTCTACCTAATTGTTTTTCAATTCTTAAAGTAGTGTGTTAGCGGTGCTTGAAAGCTAGAAGTGGAATTTTGGAACTTTAATAAACTTCTGTTAATTCTTCCATTTGCAAGCCAATAACCCCATGATCAATGAAGTCTTCTGGATGCTTTGAATGAGCTCAGAAACTGCTTAGTTTTAGGAAAATCAAACAAGAAACGTTTAATTTCTTTGTTTGTTTGCTTTTGTGGAGAAAAACAATCTTGAAATCTGAATATTCGTTTATGGTTAATGTGATCAGGAGTCCAGATCAGATACCAGAGGGCAACAGATGCTTAGTCAAAGAATGAGAATGATGAAAAGACAGATGCAATGTCCCAGAGACATAGAAAGACTGGATGGACCTTTTCTTGCAATTTATCAGTCCCTAATACCGCTAGAAGAGGAAAAGGCAAAACAGAAGCAGTTGCTTACACTTCTTGAGAACATAGTAAGCAAGGAGTGGCCTGAAGCACGGTTATATCTTTATGGTTCATGTGCAAATTCGTTCGGAGTTTCGAAGAGTGATATTGATGTTTGCCTTGCAATAGATGATGCAGATATTAACAAGTCTGAGTTCTTGTTAAAATTAGCGGATATTTTACAATCAGACAATCTCCAGAATGTGCAGGTGAACTTTGTTGCCTTTTTGGTTTTTCTGAATTAGATTCATTAAAATCTTTTGCTATAATCATAATTGACACTACCTAAGTGCAGTTCTCTATGTTGTTGTATCTACAGTACTATGTAATCCTGTTGCAAAAGATGAGTTGGTATTAGTATTACTGGTGTATGTTTTGCCATTTGTGTTAGTTTGAATTCTGTTTTGTCTTCTTTTCATGCCACCTAATCCACCTTGAAAACTAGAAAACTAGCTGATCATGATTTTTTTTCATGATTGTTTATGATATGACTTATATGTTTTCCTTTCTTAGTCCCCCCTAAATCGAGTTATTTTACAGGCACTGACGCGGGCTAGAGTTCCCATAGTAAAGCTTATGGATCCAACAACTGGAATATCATGTGACATATGTATAAACAATGTTTTGGCTGTTGTTAATACAAAGCTTCTTCGAGATTATGCAGAAATAGATGTGAGGTTGCGACAGTTGGCTTTTATAGTAAAACATTGGGCCAAATCTAGAGGAGTGAATGAAACTTATCAAGGAACCCTTTCTAGCTACGCGTGAGTCATCTTTTGACTTCTTGAACTTGGGTAAACTTTTAGGAGAATAATGTTGTGCGTTTTAACATATCTTTTGGCCTCATATTTTGTTCTCACTGATTTTTGTTTTCTTTTTCAGCTATGTCTTAATGTGCATCCACTTTTTACAGATTCGCAGACCTGCAATTCTTCCTTGCTTACAGGTCTTTATCCTGATCCCTTTCTTATTTGGCTTGAATAGATTGGCTGTCATTGTGTGTATTTGTGAATGTCTATGAGTTCCCCAGTATGTCTAACCTATATTTGTTTGCTGCTATACTTTTACCAACTTCTATGGTTGCTCTTTTCTCTGGTTTGGATTTGATCCGATAAGTTGAAAATGGTGGAATATGCTCAAGTACTTTTCAATTCACTATTGAATGTTATTTCCGTAGGTCTTAAAATCTTATCCAACTTCAAATCTTACCTGTTGGGCTTGTATCAATGGTGAATTGCTTTCAAGCCAAGAGGAAAAGGCCGTATAGTGATGGAATAAGTAAAACTTTTAGTGCTCATAAGTTTTAGTTGTTATATTTTTTAGTTTTGGGGTATAGCATTGAATTTTGATGTTGATTACACTTGTTGAACTCACTGGCTTTGGCCAAAGCAATGCACTCTTCTGGTATTATGACTGATGCCAGCCTTTTGTTTTTCTGGATATGATCAATGCTTCCTGTTTTCTTCGATTCTTTTTCAAACTCCCTAATTTTGTGCTCTGATCTGTATTTCAGGAAATGGGATGTACATATTCTGTCATTATAGATGATGTTGAGTGCTCCTACTTTGATCAAGTTGAAAAATTTCGTGGCTTTGGATCTCGTAACAAGGAGACAATTGCTCAATTGGTGTGGGCATTTTTCAATTACTGGGCATATCGTCATGATTATGCAAGTGATGTCATATCAGTCCGCACTGGAAGCATACTCAGGTGATGCATAAAACCTTATCATTTACTGTCATCAGTTCTTAACTATGGAAGTGAACGGTTTCGCCTTTATCTTGTTAACATATACTCTATGATATCCAAAAGGGCATGACAAAGATATCGCCTTTATCTTGTTAGCATATATCAATTAGTCAACAAAGATCTTTGCTACAATAGATTGATTGCTCCCTATTTTCTTTTGCTTCAACAGCAAAAGGGAAAAGGACTGGACAAGAAGGATTGGGAACGATCGACATTTGATATGTATAGAAGATCCTTTTGAGGTATCACATGATCTGGGAAGAGTGGTGGACAAGCACAGCATAAGAGTTCTGAGGGAGGAGTTTGAACGTGCGGCAAATATAATGCAGTATGACACAAATCCTTGTGTAACCCTCTTCGAGCCCTATGTCCCAGCTTGACTCAATTTCACCTGCAAAATATTAGTAGATCTAATTATGTTAAAGCTGTCCTTAGCTTGTGTGGTTTCATGCCCCTTTCTTTGGTCAATAAGTTTTGATCGCGTTGGGGGTGTTTATGTCTCGTGTAAAATGACATATTTACCTAAATTTTGTAATCAAAATTGTAGCTTCCATGTTTTTGCACTCGCCTTTGCAAATTCTGTCTCTCTTCCTCTTTTGTTATTAGGCTTGTCAATGGATCGGATCGGACTTGAAACTATCTAAGCCTGACCCGAATTCCTTTAAAAGCTAGATCGGGCTTCATTAATCCGATTTAAGGTCGATTGGCTTTGAGTTATATTTAAAAAAAGTAGAAATAGAACCTCGCATGAAAAATAATTTTCCAATTTTGTTATTTTTAAAAAATATTTATGATTAAAAATAATAAACTAAAAATAAAATAAAATTGTAATGATATAATAATACTAATAATTATTTAAAAAATTTGGTAATATAATTAGATATATTTTTGACACCACATCTCAAACTTGTCCACGGAGAATGTCGGAAACTGAGACCTCGGAACCCGAACACCTCCCGGAGGTCTTGCTTACGCAGAAGCCGACGTTGTTCGCATTGTACGGTGAAGATTCATTTACTTCCAGCAAATTCCGCTACTTGAAAGCCTACGAGTCTTCGCTTCCTCTCCATCAGTTCTTGACCACTCATGCCCACTCTGTACAAGCCATCCTCTCCTCCGTCAACGCTCCCGTCACCGTCGATATCCTCCGCCACCTCCCTAATGTGCGCGTGGTGGTCGCCACGAGCGCCGGACTCGATCAAATCGACCTCCCCGAGTGTCGCCGCCGTGGAATCAAAGTCACCAACTCCGGTACCGTGTACTCAGCTGACGTCGCCGATCTAGCCGTCGGATTGTTGATCGACGTCATGAGGAATATATCTGCGAGCAATCGCCGTGTGAAGCAAGGGCTGTGGTCCACCAACGGGGACTGGGGCTATCCTCTTGGTTTCAAGGTTTGTATTATCAATTAATTATATATGATTAAAAAATTAAATAGTTAAATTTATTTTAATAATTTTATTGATAAAAATATATTAATTAATCGATTATTTTTATTAATTAATTGATTTTTACTAAATATTTTTAATTAAATTTTAAGTTAAAAATAATTTTTAAATATTATTTCGATGAAAATTCTTAATTTTTTTATTTTACCAAATTTATTTTAGTTCGATTTTTAAAATATTTATAATTATGAATTCAAGTTCATTAAATTTCTAAAACTGTGAAGATCCAAAATCCTAATTGCAACTTAAGGATTAATTACAATCAATTTCATTGCAGATTATGATTGAAATCTTAATTGAAACATAATTGCCATGATATGGTTGATCTATGATTGATCAGAGTGTGTTTTGTTTTCAGCTGAGGGGAAAGCGAGTAGGAATTGTAGGATTGGGGAAAATAGGTAGTGAGGTTGCTAAAAGGCTTGAGGGCTTTGGATGTGATGTCTCATACAACTCTAGGAAGCAGAAACCATGTGTACCTTATCCATTCTATGAAGGTGTGCTTGAACTTGCAGCTGATTCTGATGCTTTGATCGTATGCTGTGGATTGACAGACCAAACATACCACTTACTCAATAAGGAAGTCTTGTCTGCCCTGGGAAAGGAAGGAGTTGTTGTGAATGTCGGACGTGGGGCGATTATCGACGAGAAGGAGATGGTGAGGTGTTTGATGGAAGGAGAGATTGCAGGCGCTGGGTTGGATGTTTTTGAGAATGAACCTGACATTCCTGGAGAGCTCTTAGCGTTGGATAATGTCGTTCTGTCGCCTCATTGTGGAACGTTTACTTCAGAATCATTGAAGGATCTCAGTGAACTTGTAGTTGGAAATCTTGAAGCTTTCTTCAGCAAAAGACCATTACTTTCTGAGTTTCTCCCCGACTAATATCATGTTCTTGCGTCTCTGAACTATCTAAGACTCTTTTACCTGAATTGTTCCACCAATTTGGCTTCTTCCCTGGTAAATATTTTCCAAGGGAAGTGTCGATGCTTTGAGCACCCCTGCAACTATGAATGGAACACTGAAAACACAAGCATTGTATAAGCACTCCTGTTCTATTGTAAACATTCCTGTCTTTCTAAAAGTATGGGAGTAACCCAACTTCAGGACATGTTCTGCTCCGACAGAACCGCTACCAAGGTATCTGAGCATATGACAGCAGCTATTTCAGGCTATATTCTGCTCGCACGGAGCCCCTATTAAGGTATCTAAACTTATGACGGTAGCTATTCATAGTAAAAGGAAGTGCTCCTCGGCGTTTACTCTCCACATTGTAATCGATATCAACATTTAGCAGTTAGTAAAACAGCAGTAAAGTAAGTGGTATCGAGTTCGTGCTGATACAAAACATTGTTCTATGGGCTCAAGTGAAGGAACTTACAGGCTCCTCACGAGCAAATCCACACCAATTACGTCCGTTATCATCTGGAGCTCTCACTGTAAGTTATCATCATTTTCATAGTTTTAATGATTATTATGATTAATATTAACTAAATTACTTATATTTAGAAAATATAATCAAAATAATCACAAGGGTCATCAATGTGAAAGTGGATAGCATATCAAAGGCGTGCTGTTTTGTGAAATCAAGTGACTAAAGAGGCACTAACTACCATTCATAGTAACTGAACATGAGAAACTTGGAGGACTCCATTTGATGCGGAAGAAGACGAAAGATATCACAATCATTTCTTTTAGTCAATAGTTATTATGTTTAAAAAATAAAATATTCTTACTTTAATTTTTAATAAATTGATATATTGAATCAAAACTTATAACCATTTGTTAATTTAATTATATAAAATTAAATAACTAATTTATAAATTATATTGCCGAAACTGCTACTAGATCGTTCTTCAGTACTAACATGCAAGAACTGCAAAATCAAGAACCACAAATGAGACCTGAACATGGAGAGAACTCTTCTGGTTTTGGGTCATCGGATAATAATGGCCGTACCAAAGTTGATCGTCATCACTATTCCTTAGTTCTTTATTCTAAATAGAGACACAGCAAAATCAAGAAACACAAATTTTTCCACGCTATCAGAATATCATATGCTATTTCGAGAACACAAAAGGCACTGTTCATTCGTAATGTAAACCACATTCTTAGATAATCTTGTTCTTGAACTTCTGAAAGCAAAGAAACAAAACGAAAAGGACACCTACTGAGTGAGTGTAGATTGTTACCTTTTTCAAAGCTCCCAAGCACTCCAATTCTTGCCAATCTCAAAAGCAACATACGCTTTAACACAAGCCTGTCTTACCTGCTCTTCAGTAAGCCACCAATCATCCCAATCACTCATACTAATCTCCTTGTCAAGTGTCACTCCTTTGTAATCCAAACAACACTCCACAATCCTCTCCACTGAAGCCCTGGCCAAACTATCTATATACGTCCTCAAATCCAAGAGCCTGTGAACCCTAAGTTCGTGCTCCGTCATCATCAGCTTCTTCGCGTCCGATCCGTTCCAGATTCCGACAAACGTGTATCGCTCTTCCGAGAGAAAACGTCGGAGAGCCAGCGGCACGGTGTCGCAGTGACAGAGCTGGACGATGAGGCATCGCGTTCCTACGCAGAGCTGGAGAGTGTCCGCCGGAGGATCGTTTCCATTACTCGGGTTCCACTGGACGCCCATGCCGACGACGAGGCGTCCGAGCTGGTAACGACGGAAGTAAAGAGTAGAGTTTATCCATTTCCGTACGACGGAGGGGGTACAGGTGACGGTTACAGAGATTGGAGTGCCGAAGAAGTTCACGGTGAAGAGACGGTGGTTTACGGCACGTGCCTGGTTTTCGACGATGGTGATTTCCGGCGTCATGTTTACTGAGACCACTAACGTAACTGGCAAGTTACTGTTTCAGTGCGGTTTTTATTCACCGTGGGGAGGTGTTCCTCCCGAGTATACACACTCACACCGTGAATTCGGTATTTGGACAATCTGGACCGCTTATCTTTGCCCAATCCGAAATCAAGATCATCAATGGATTATCAAGAGAGGGATCAAATCTCCTGTTCGACTTTCCCACTGCCATCCTGTGCCCATAAATTCTCACCCATCATAAAACCCCACCCATCTATTAACGGGCTGTTTGGAAATATTTGAATTGAATTTATTAACGAATTGGATTCAATTACATTAATGAGATTAAATTTAATTCAATTTATACTATTTGGAACAAACTCAGTAATAATATAAATAAATTCAAGTACAGTGTTTGGAATGAGAATGAATATAGTGAGAAATGAGAATGAATATTATTATTATTATTATAATGATTAGTTAAGAGGAAGGAATGATTAGTAATACCGTGAATTTGATATTTTGGACAATCTGGATAGCTTATCTTTGCCCAACCCGAAATCAAGATCATTATTATTATTATAATGATTAGTTAAGAGAAAGGAATGATTAGTAATACCGTGAATTCGGTATTTTGGACAATCTGGACAGCTTATCTTTGCCCAACCCGAAATCAAGATCATCAATGGATTATCAAGAGAGGGATCAAATCTCCTGTTCGACTTTCCCAGTACCATCCTGTGCCCATAAAATCTCACCCATCCATTAACGGGTTGTTTGGAAATATTTGAATTGAATTCATTAACGAGTTTGAATTTAATTCAATTTACACTGTTTGGAATGAGAATGAATATAGTGAGAAATGAGAATGAATATTATTATTATTATTATTATTATTATTAT
>JANVCL010000009.1:23813685-23824717 GCA_026546855.1 Erythroxylum incrassatum | reverse complement strand
TAACCCGCAAACACACGCCGCAGTATAACCTGCAAACACACGCCGCGGTATAACCCGCAAACACCTTCGGGTGGGGTATGGGGTGTGGGGTCCAACAGTAAGTTTTGGATATCGTAGTGAAAAGTTATGATCATTTGAAGTTTATGTTGTTGCACAGGGAGAACTTTCAGGATAGCTTCATTGATTGGAATTTTTAATCTTTATAGAGCCAAAAATTATTTTTGAGGTCTTCATGGGAGTTGTATGTCTAGAATTCTTCTTTAAAACGAGCTAAAAATGACCTTAATTCGATATCTGTAATGAAAGTTATGCCCCTTTTGATTGCTTCAGTCTTAGTTTGGCCATCTTCGTCTTAGTATGACGTCATCTTCGTCTTAGTATGACGTCAGTTTTGTCTTAGTTTTTCGTCTTATTTCTTCGTTTTAGTATGACGTCATCTTCATCTTAGTTTTTCGTCATCTTCGTCTTAGTATGACATTAGCTTCATCTTAGTTTTTCGTCTTAATATGACATCATCTTTGTCTTAGTATGACATCAGCTTCGTCTTAGTTTTTTGTCTTAGTATGACATCATCTTCGTCTTAGTTTGACTTTTGTTGCGTCTTAGTTTGACTTTTTTCTTCCTTCTTCTTATCTATTCTTAACCCTTTTAGAGGCTGAATCTCGCTTCAAGTTCTTCATGAAAGTTGTAGATCTAGAGGTCCTCTTTCAAATGGTCCAAAACCAAATCAATCAGACATCTGTAGCAAAAGTTATGGCATTTGCGCCAAGACATGTATACTGAGAGTAAGGCATAAACGTGTTGGATTCTTTTAGCCATAACTTCCCCACCCGACCTCCAAATGAAGTGATTCTTGAAGCAATGGACTCCTAACACCGTTGCTTACCTCTCCATGAAAATTGGTACCTTTTGGAGTTGATTTGACTAAGTTTTATGGAGGGAAATTGATGGGTAGATTGAGAGAGCATGATTGGGGTATGTACATGCTTTAGATTTTCAAGTATATCTTGAGTTGTAGAGCTCTAATTGAGATGATTCTTACTTCAAAACAAACTAGAGACTTATAACTGCAATTTCTTTGAGGAGGCCAATTTGTAACCAGGATCTGTTCTAAATTAGGAGAAAGGAGTTTGTTTATGATGATTGTGTTGTATGGGCTTGCCTTTAAATACATATTGAGGGAAATTTGATGATGCTTATTAAGGGTTAATGAAGTAACCCTATAAGGAAACCTACTCATGCAAGCATGACTCCAGATAGTTGCGCTCCAGAAACAGGGTACAACACAAAGAGTTTCTAAATCTCACATAGAGAGTCATGAGTGTGAGTAAGTATGAGCTAAAGTTCGCCCAGTTTTTCCAATATGCGGCCAACATTGTGGTGAATAAAGAGGACAAAAACCGTAAGTTTGAGGGAGATCTTCATTTGGGGATTAAAGAGAAAGTCTTGATCCACAATTTATGTGACTACCAACAGTTGATAGATGCTGCACTTCAAACTGAAAAACTAGAAAATATAAAGAATGAAGTGAGCAGGAAGAGGAAGAACCGAGAGCAGTCTTCTAAGAAGGGAATGAGTGTTCCAATGCCTGAGAGAAATGTGAGGAGTTTCCACATGTAGAGTGAGGTGGTGAGTAGTGCCTCTGCTAAGAACAAATAATCAAGGGCAGTTTCGGTGCAAGCCTCAACTGCAGGAGAAAATAGAGTGATGGAGAGGAGCAGGTATACGAACCCCTAATGTGAGCATTATGGGAAGTTTCACAAAGGAGAGTGCTTCAAGTTACTTGGAGCATGTTTTCGATGTGGAGAAAAGGGACACATGATCAGGGACTGTCCCTAAATAATAAGGTAAGAGGGACCGCAGTTGCAAGCCTTAAGGAGAGTAGAAACAGGGGGAACCAGGTCAGTTACTGAGGTCGGCAGTTCTAGAGTTGCAAGGAAGGCTATTCCTCTAGGAAGGCTAAGGGTGTTTTCCATGGAAAAATATCATGCGAAGCTGGATTGTAGCCTCAAAGTGGTAGAATTTGATCTTGGTAATAGTGAGAAGGTGATTTTCAGAGGACAGGAGAGCGCCATCATCAAGAATTATTTCAACTTTGTTAGCTGACAGGATAATGAGAAAAAGGTGCGAAGCCTTCTTGGCGCATGTTGTGGACATTGATGTGAATGAAGGGAAGTTAGAGGATTTTTTGGTAGTGAGGGAATTTTCAGACGTGTTTCTAGAAGACTTACCGGGTTTGCCACCGGTGAAAGAAATCGAGTTTGCTATCGACTTAATTCTTAATACCACACCCATCTCCATACCACCATATAGAATGGCTCCAGCTGAGTTGAAAGAGCTTAAGGAACAGTTGGAAGAACTATTAGAGAAGGGATACATAAGGTCGAGTTCATCACCATGGTGAGCGCCGGTTCTGTTTGTTAAGAAGTAGGGTAGAACGTGACGAATGTGTATTGACTACCGGAGACTCAACAAGGTGATTATTAAGAACAAGTATCCCCTGCCACGGATCGATGATTGTTTGACCAACTGTAGGGAGTAAGGGTCTTTTTAAAGATTGATCTTAGGTCAAGTTATGATCAGCTCAGGATCAGGGAGTTTGATATAAACAAGATAGATTTCAAGACATGGTATGGACATTATGAGTTCCTGGTCATGCCGTTTGATTTGACCAATGCTTCAATTGCATTTATGAATCTCATGAATAGGGTCTTCAGCAAATGTGAATTTTGGCTTCATAAGGTGATTTTTCTTGGACATGTGATATCGAAAGATGGGGTACATGTTGATTTGAGGACAATTGAAGCAGTGGTGAATTGGCATGCCTTAAAGACAATGACAGAAGTGGGAAGTTTTTCTGGGTCTGGCAGGATATTATAGGAGATTTGTTGAAGGGTTTTCTATGATAGCTGCTCCACTAACCACATTATTGAGGAAGGATTAGAAGTTCATCTAGAGTGATGAATGTCAGAAGAATTTTGAGGAGCTCAAGCACAGATTGACAAGTGCTCCAATTCTGATTTTACCTATAGGAGATGAGGGTTATACAATTTACAGTGATGCTTCAAGAAAGAGTTTGGGTTGTGTGTTGATGCAGGGAGACAAAGTAATAGCTTATGCCTCATGGCAACTGAATCCATATGAGTTGAATTATCCGACTCACAATCTGAAATTGGTAGCAGTAATTTTTGCCCTGAAGATTTGGAGACATTATTTGTATGGAGTTCAGACGATAATTTTTATGGATCATAAAAGTCTTAAGTATTTATTGAGTTAGAAAGAATTAAATTTAAGATAGAGAAGGTGGTTAGAGTTGCTTAAGGATTATGACCTGTTGATTGAATACCATCCAGGAAAGGCAAATGTGGTGGTGGATGCCTTGAGTAGGAAATCTTCTATAGCTCACGTTCAGACCATTTATTTATCATTATTGAAAGATATGACTAAGCTTAGGATAAGCTTGAAATAGGAGGAACCAAATTATATTCTTGCTAATTTCAGAGTGAGACCGATACTTAGGGAGAAAGTAAAGGAGTTATAGGCACAAGATTCAGATTTGAGTAAGCTCCGAGAAGAAATTCAAAATGGCAAGAATTCTGAAGTGGTAGTGAGGGATGAACTCATAACTGTAGGGAATAGACTTTGTATTCCAAATGTCAAGGAAGTAAAGGATGAGAAATTTGACGAAGCACATAATGTGTCTTATGCTATGCACCCAGGTAGCACCAAGATGTACAGAGATTTGAGAGAGCATTTTTGGTGGAAAGGTATGAAGAGGGATGTAGCAGAATATACAAGTAAGTGTCTAGAGTGTCAGCAAGTCAAGGCTGAACACCAGACGCCTTCAAGGAAGTTAAGGTCGTTGTTCATTCCTGAGTAAAAGTGGCAAAAGGTAACCGTGGATTTTCTTATGGGTTTGTCCAAGACCAATAGGAAGCATGATGTCTTATGGGTTATTGTTGATCGTTTGACGAAGTCAGCCCATTTTTTGGCAATTAAATAGTCTAATTCTCTGTATGTGCTAGCAAAGAAGTATATTGATGAGATAGTGAGACTATATGAAATTCTCGACTCTATAGTTTCTAACAGAGATCCTCGGTTTACTTCGAGATTCTGGGGAAGCTTATAAGAGGCTCTTAGAACCAAGTTGAAATGTAGCACTGCTTTTTACCCCCAGAGAGATGGTTAATCTGAGAGGACCATTCGAACCCTTAAAGGAATGCTTAGGGTATGTGTGATGGATTTTAAAGGAGCTTGGGACGAGCATTTACTATTGATCAAATTTGTTTGCAATAATTCGTACCATTCGAGCATTCAGATGGCTTCTTATGAAGCATTATATGAAGGAAGATGTAGAACTTCGATATGCTGGGATGAGGAAGGAGAAAGGAAACTGATAGGGCCAGAGTTACTTCAGATGATAGTTGACAAGGTCAATTTAGTTAAACAACGGCTTAAAGCAGCTCAAGATAGAATGAAGAGCTATACTGATGCACACTGAAAGGAGATGGAGTATGAAGTTGGTGAGAAAGTTTTTCTTAAAACGTCTCCGTGGAAAGGAGTAATTAGATTTGGCAAGAAGGACAAGTTGAGCCCAAGATATAAGGGTCCTTATGAAATTGTTGAAAGGATTGGACCACTAGCCTATAGGTTGGCACTGTCACTGGAATTATCTCAGATACATGATGTCTTTCATGTTTCCATGTTGAGGAGGTATAGATCGGATCCCTCCCACATCATTTAGATCACTGAGGATCAGTTGAGAGATGATTTGACTTATGAGGAGACCTCAGTAGAGATTTTGGATACTAAGAACAAGGTCCTCAAGAACAAGACAGTTCAGCTAGTTAAAGTCCTGTGGAGAAACCATTCTGTAGAAGATGTCACATGGGAGCCCTTGGAAGCAATGAAGGAGAAGTATCTACAACTCTTCAATGACTCAGGTAAAAATTTCGAGGATGATATTCCTTTAAGAGGGAGAGAAATGTTGGACCTTGATTTTTTTTAATATTTACTTATTAAGCATGATTTAAAATAATTTTTGAGGTTTTGATAGATTAATTATTTTTGGAGTTAATTATTATGTCAAAGTTAGTAGGATTTATTGCATGAGTTAATAGAATTAAAGTGTTAAGGTAATAAGAATGTTCAAGGATATTTTTGGAAGATCACTTGAGGATAAGGACTATAAGGCATGAGGGAAGGGGCAAAGTGGACATTTTATACTCATTAAGGCCAGAAGTCGTAGAAGAAGTGTTGTCTTGTTCTCAGAGAAGGAAAAAAAACAAAAATTGAAGAGAGAAAAGAGAGAGTGTCATGGAAGGAGAGAAAATAAGAGAAAGCTAAGCTAGATTTCAATTTTCTTAGTTTTAAAGAGTGATTTTGAAGTTGTTCAATAAGGGAAAAAAAAGGGGGAAGATTAAAGCTCCCATTAGAGCCAAGAAACTCATTGTTTGGTGAAGATTCAAGGTAAGTTTATGTTTAATCTTTTGAATTTTTGAAAGGATTTTGGTTCATTAAGCTTAGGAAATGCTTAGGTTTAATCATTCTAGGATCAATTTTAGTGAATGTAGTTTCTTTGGGTTCTTAATTTGAAATCCTAGTGAATGGGATTTTGCCATTGTTGAAGGAAATCAAGAAGGGCAAGAGAAGCAAGAGAAGACACACATTTGAGCAAGTTATAAGAAAGGAAATTCAAGGTGGATTATATTTTTATAATTAAGTAATAGGCCATTAATGTTTTCTTTCAAATGATGGTAATAAATGATTTCAACTACTTTTTAAATGTACATTTATTGCTCTTTGAATGTTTTGAGAATGTGCTACATGTTTGTATATGAATTGTGTTATTGATTTATGAAATGAAAAATAAAAATGATTTTGAAAGGATATCAAGTTTATGAAATCATGTTTCAAAAATGTGTCATTTTGGGCAACAAGTTTACAAGTTATGAAATACATGTTATGTGGGTTTGATTTGGTCCATTTTGTATGTCAAGTGCACTTTGACTAAAGGCTTCTCCCGCTTGCTCGCAGTGGCATGGAGCTCCTTCAAGGACTCCCTCATGTTTACGACTACGCAAAACCACTATGTGGGATTGTGTTAGTTCGTTCTGTTCATGACTACATATGACCACTATATGGGAATGTGTTACTTCGTTTTGTTTATGGACCTCCCAAACCATTTTGATGTACATATATGTTGACAAGTTTGTTGAATGCATGATTTATGTTGCTTATAAATTGTTTGACAAAGTGAGAATTGGGAAATATGTGTTTCATGATTCAATATAAGTTTATTTGAATGGTTTTTGCTTATTACCGATTATAAAACTATTATTCGCGAGCTTTAAGCTTACTCCCCCTTCCGTCCCATCTACAAGTAACGAGCAAGAGATCGAGTAATCAAGAGTTACGACATCACTCTGAAGTTGCATCTTTTTTATATTTTAAGCTAGATTTTGTAAACATAAGGCTTTAGTCGCATTTCAAGTTTTCCTAGTTCAAGTGTATTTTGTATTTTGGTTTATGAACTTTACTGATGTATTGAGGCTTGAAATGCCATTAAAGCTTTGTAAAACTCTTACTTTTTGATATTAATGAAATATATGTTTGGATTTGTCTATGATTTTTTCATGTTTTCGTAACGTACTCGAGTTTGGAAATGAGATTAAGATTTTGATAACCTGTTTGTGGCTATGTTCATGCTTATTTTGTTTATGGGATTAAGTTTATGATGGTTTTTGAGAAATTATGGTTGCATTTAATAGAGTTAATGTTGAAGATGAGAGGTTGTGTTTGCATAGGATTTTCTAGGTTTAGTCCTGCGGGTTTGCCGTGGCATACTTGACCCGAAGCTTTTTTTTTCATTTGTGTGGCGACTTTGCCTCAGCGAAGGTAATTTCCAAACTTTACCGTGGCAAAGTTACAATCGTTCGCTGTGGCGTAATTGACCCAAAAGGTCTATGGGATTTTCTCCCATATGTTTGCCACGACGAACTTTACCTGAAGGGGTCTATGGAATTACTCTCCCATATGTTCGCCGCAATGAACCCGCCATGCCTCCAAAGGGTTTTTAGCTTCCAAATTCTAAGTCTTCCACTACGCCCAAACTTTAAACTTCATGATCTCATATTTGATGTTGAGCTCCAAAAATGAGATCCAAAATAAAAGGCAATATTTTATTAGGTATATAAGAAATTAAAAAACTTTAATTTTTTTATAAAATTCTTGTTGGGAAATCCTTAGAATTTTCTATATAAAAAAAATCCTGTTAAGTGGTTTAGCTTTGGAGATGATAAATTGAGTTTGACATGGTTAGAAATCAACAAGAGTTGTTTTATTTTTAGTTGTGTAAAAGTTTAATCTTGATCCACATAATTAAGGCTAATTAAGAAAATAATTTTTTATTTCTAATTTAAATTTGACCAAATTTAAAGACAGATTCAAATTGCAAAACTAAGGGTGCCTATTTAATTTATATGAATATTATTAATAACAAAATTTATTCATTACAAATTTGAATATTTAAGAAAAAAAATTTCATTACAAATTTGAATATTCTCTTAATTTATTCATTACAAATTTGAATATTCTCTTCAACAATAACATTTTGGTTCGTGTTCTGTCTTATTTGACTCGAAGTTCATAAGATTAACTTAGATTGACCAAACATCGGTTAAGTTTGAATTTTGTTTTAATTTTTGAGTTTTAATCTAAATTTATATTCGAGCTGCTTGGTTTGATATAATGCGAAACCAAAATATATCAAATTGAATAACGTCATTTTAATTGATACAATATCATTTTAAAAATTTTAAATTTAAAAAATCAAGGTTGGCTAAGCCCAATTGAGCTACAATCTACTTTAGTTCGAATATAAATTCTAGAGCTAGACTCAACCTTGAGGTCTTAAATCCGATCGAACCAATATCAACCCTAATTCTCTCTCTCTTATCCTCATATTTTATGCAGACCAACAAGTTCTTACAACTTACTTTGGTCCAGCTCTTGTGTAGACTTAGAAAGTTCGCTGCAACACATTATTTGGTCTAATGTTACCTAACTTTCAGGATAAAAGAAAATAGAATTTTCATGGAGTTTACAGAATTTTTGAAAAATCTTATAAATTTTTAAATATCAAGAGAACATTTTAATTTTAAAAATTTTAAATCGTTTTTTAATTTTAGTTATAAATGACAAAATACATATATTACGAATTAATTGCATCTGACTCAAAATAATAATAAAGAGATCAATTGAAATATCACGAAAATGACATTTAATTAATGCACGCTTGATTTTCATATTGTGCATGTTCCATTTTTTTAACCGAATTATAAGAGCAATTTTTTTAAAAAATAAAAAATATGATAGAAAATATTTTGAGTTTTGGATTCCAATCTTATCTGAACATCTTTTGGGTTTGAGCCCATTTTTCATTTATAGGTTATGCATAATTAAAAATGAATTTCTTATTTTATACAACTATATACATAATTATTCCAATTTTTTAAAATTTCTATAATAAAAAAAATATAGTTGTTATTTTTAAATGTGTATTTAATAAATTATCGAATACACTGCTAGCTTATAAATCATATATTTTAAATAAAATTCATAATTTTAAAAACATATTTAAATTATATGGTAGTAACAAATTTGTACATTTAATTGCTTTTATAATAGTAAACTTGACAACTAAAAGTTATAAATAATATATTAAAATTTAATACAACTCCACCATCAACTGGATCATAGGTGGAGAACCAGTCTTTGTCGGGACACGTGTGAAATGAGCATGCACTGTCAAGGATCCATTCATCTCGTGTTCTAGATCCTTCTTTACTCATTAAAAGAACATCTGCTTGTTCCTCTTTTTGTACAACACTGGCATCGGCTTGCTTTTCTTTATTCTCTTGGTCTAGCTTATTTTTGAGCTTGTAACAGTCAGCTACAACATGCCATTTCTTTTTGCAATTTCTACAAAAATCCGTTTATGACTTTGGATTTTGATCTTGATTTGTGCCTGTTATTGCTACTAGAGTTTCTGTCTATTAGTTTTCCTCTGACAATTAGTCCTTCTGCAGGACTACTATGGTTTAAGATGAACTCCTTGTCAATATTATGTTTTGAAAGTAAGGCAGATTTGACCTCCTCCAATATGAGAGACTCTCGACCATAAATAATAGTCTCTCGAAAATACTTATAAGATGGAGATAAGGAGTGCAACAACATAAGAGCTTGGTCTTCTTGATCATACTTGATGTCCATATTCTCGAGATCTATGAGAATTGAACTAAAATCATCAACATGTGAGTTGAGTGAACCACCTTCTGCCATACGGAGCATGTGCAAGCAATGTTTTGCAACCAACTTGTTAGTAAGACTCTATCATATGTAGAGATTCCAACTTGCACTACAATGAAGCAGCTGTTTTCTCGTGAATAACTTCATGTAAGACTTCATTTGAAAGGCTTAAGTGCATGGCTACCATAGTTTTTTCATCCATGTCTAGCTTTTGGGTGTCAATTAATTCGCTTGGTAAGACATCCTTTCCCAAGAAGGCCTTCTGCATACCATTTTGTGTTAAGATTGCATGTTAACTTTCCACAAGGCAAAGTTGGTGTTGCGGTCGAACATCTCAAAATCAAATCTTATTGTTTCCATCTTCAAACAAAACTTCTAATCACAAACATAACTTTGCTCCCACTATTACATGTGAATAGTACCTGTATGTATGAATAATATCGTATTCCTACGTATGAATAGTATTGTATTTGTATATATGAATAGGACAATATACGTGAATAGTACTAGTTACTATAGCTTTGCTACAGTGTTTAATTCAAAATAAATACACGAATAGTTATCATCTTTCTTGGTACTATTTTACTATTCATCAACTTTTACTGTCGTCGCCTGAAAATCAAACGAATTGTGCTAAAAAATTTGTCGTAAGTTTCTCACCAAGCTCTGATACCAATTTGTTGTGAAGAGTATGGGATCGTAAAATTTTGTTTGAGAAAGTTGAATGTAGTAATGGGGCAACAAGTAGAAAAAAAAACATGGGAAAAATATGACACAAAAATTTTAAGTGTTTCGCCCCTTTGAGATGAGCTACGTTCACGAATGAAGACAATCATAGAGATTTTACTAAGAAAGAATAAGAAAAATACAAAACACTCAATAATTTTCTCTCAACACTTTATCCCAATTATAAGTTTAATTTAACATCCAATATTCATTAAATGGACCTATCAAAACAAATATCTTATTTATGTTTTTTTCTTATTGGTAATTTTATTGATTTTTTAAGAACGAATTAATTAATTGATATACTAACTAACTTCAAAATTATTTTTAATTTTATTATAAATTTTAATTAAATGTATTTTTATTTAAAAATCAAAGTTAAAAATGTAAAAAAAAAGTATAAATAGAACCTCGCATGAAAAAGATACTTAATACTAAAATATTTTTCCAATTTTGTTATAATTTTTAAAAAACATTTATGATTAATAATAATAAACTAAAAATAAAATAAAATAAAATTGTATTTGATATAATAACACTAATAATTATTTAAAATTTTTGGTAACATAATTAGATATATTTTTGACACCACATCTCAAACTTGTCCAAAGAGAATGTCGGAAACTGGGATCTCGGTACCCGAGCACCTCCCGGAGGTCTTGCTTATGAAGAAGTCGACGCTGTTCGCATTGTACGGTGAAGATTCATTTACTTCCAACAAATTCCGCTACTCGAAAGCCTACGAGTCTTCACTTCCTCTCCATCAGTTCTTGACCACTCATGCCCACTCTGTACAAGCCATCCTCTCCTCCGTCAACGATCCCGTCACCGTCGATATCCTCAACCACCTCCCTAATGTGGGCGTGGTGGTCACCACGAGCGCCGGACTCGATCAAATCGACCTCCCCGAGTGTCGCCGTCGTGGAATCAAAGTCACCAACTCCGGTACCGTGTACTCAGCTGACGTCGCCGATCTAGCCGTCGGATTGTTGATCGA
>JANVCL010000009.1:23793135-23813585 GCA_026546855.1 Erythroxylum incrassatum | reverse complement strand
AATTCGAACCAGTCATTGAATTGGAGGCTTTACTGATTACCGATTTAACCGGTTCAACCACCGATCGAATCGGTGTGATATCATAATTATGCAATAATTATATTTAATTATATATAATATTAAAAATATTAAAAAAATACAAAAATATACCCAAAAAAATAAATAAATAATAAATAAAAATTTATTAAACCAGTGGTCAAATCGAACCGATTCGACCGGTTATCACTGGTTCAATTGTAAACCGAATTTTAAGGGTGATCAGGACCAGGTAACCGACTGGTCACCGGTCGAACAGGCCAGGCCGGTCCAGTCCGATTTTCAAAACAGTGGTGTACACTTAAAGGATAGTGGTTGTGGATTCCTTCATTTTTTAAAAAAAAGTTAGAAATCAACAAGAGATGGTTGATTTTTAGTTGTGTATAAGTTGAGGGGGTGCTTGTTTGGTGGATATAAGAAGAGAGAAATGGGTATGGAATGAAAAATAAAGCTTGATAAGAGATTATGATTAAATGGCTTCTACTTTTGTTCCTTACTTTTGGACATTATTCCATTCATTCCTATTATGAGAGGAATGAGAATCATTCCTAGCTTTGCCACCATTATTTATTCCCACCTTATGACCAAAAATAATGTGTGATTTTTTTAGTTTAGTAAGATTTGGTATTCTTTAACTAATAATAATATTAATTAATTAATTAATTACAATATAATTAACTAAAATATGATTCATTCATTAATTAAAATATTATAATTAATTAATTAATCACATTATAATTAGTTAAAATATAATTTATTCATTAGTTAAAATATTGTAATTAATTAATTACACTATTTTAATTAATTTAAATATAATTCATTCGTTAATTAATTTATTTAATTAAAATATTATAATTAATTAATTACATTATAGTTAATTAAAATATAATTAATTAGTTACTGTATAATTAATTAAAACACAATTCATTCATTAATTATATAATTAATTACAATATAATTAATTAAAATATAATTAATTAATAATTAAATTTTATTTCTCAATATTGTTTACAAACTAACTACTATCGATGGTAATGATAATCATTCCTTTTTTGTAACCAACCATCATAATTATAATAATAATATCCATTCTCATTTCTCACTATTTTCATTCTTATTCCTATTGCCATCCCCCTATATGAATCAACCACCCTCTTAATCTTGATCCACATAATTAAGACTAATTAAGAAAATTGATTTTTTTATTTTTAATTTAAATTCGACCGAAATTAAAGACGGACTAAGGGGTGCCGATTTAGTTTATATAAACATTATTAATAACAAAATCTATTCAGTGCAAAATTGAAGATTCTCTTTAAGAATCACATTTTGGTCGATGTCTGTCTTATTTGATTCGAAGTTAATAAGATGGACTCACATAAGTTAAGTTTGAACTTTTTTAAAATTTTTGAGTTTTAATCTAAATTTATATTCGAGCTGCTTGGTTTGATATAATGCGAAGCCCAAATATATCAAGCAGAACGACGTCATTTTAAAATTTCTATAATAAAAAATTATATAGTTGCTATTTTTTAAATGTGTATTTAATAAATTATCGAATACACTGCTAGCTTATAAATTATATATTTTAAATAAAATTCATAATTTAAAAAACATATTCAAATTATATGGTGTGATGATAATAATGATGAGGTTTCAAATTAAAATATTCGGTGTTTTGGACGATCTGGACCGCTTATCTTTGCCCAACTCGAAATCAAGATCGTCAATGGATCATCAAGAGACTTATGGGCAAACACATTGAATCAAAAGGCAAAGAACAACAAGCAAGAAGCAATATTTTATTAGGTACATAAAAAATTAAAGAAACTTTATTTTTTGTAATAAAATTCTTGTTGAGAAATCCTTAGAATTTGCTATATAAAAAAATCCTGTTAAGTGGTTTAGCTTTGGAGATGATAAATTGAGTTTGACATGGGTAGAAATCATTGGGAGGCTTACTTAGTGTATATTAGTGTTTTAAAACTCAGACCAGCCATCAAATTGGAGGTCTTATTAGTCACTGATTTGACCAGTTTGATCGGTGGTTGATGTCATAATTATACAATAATTATATTTAATTATATATAATATTAAAAATATTAAAAAATAAAAAATATACCAAAAAATATGAAATAAATAAAAATTTATTGAACCAATGGTCGAACCGGACTGGTCCGACCGGTCAATTAACCAGTTTTGACCGGTTATTACTGGTTCAATTGAAAACCGAATTTTAAAGGTGAACCGAACCAGGTAGCCGACTGGTCGCCGATCCGGGCCGATTTTCAAAACAGTGGTGTACACTTAAAGGATAGTGGTTGTGGATTCCTTCATTTAAAAAAAAAGTTAGAAATCAACAAGAGATAGTTTATTTTTAGTTGTGTATAAGTTTAGGGTGTGCTTGTTTGGTGGATATGAGAAGAGAGAGATGGGTATGGAATAAAAAATAAAGTTTGATAAAAGATTATGATTAAATGACTTCTACTTTCATTCCTTACTTTTGGGCATTACTCTATTTCTTTCCGTTACGAGAGGAACGAGAATCATTCCCAACTTTGCCACCATTATTTATTCCTACCTTATGACCAAAAATAATGTGTGATTTTTTTTAGTTTAGTAAGGTTTGATATTCTTTAACTAATAATATTATTAAGTAATTAATTACAATATAATCAATTAAAATATGATTCATTCATTAATTAAAATATTGTAATTAATTAATTACATTATAATTAATTAATTGATTAATTACATTATAATTAATTAAAATATAATTTATTCATTAATTAAAATATTGTAATTAATTAATTACACTATTTTAATTAATTTAAATATAATTCATTCATTAATTAAAATATTTTAATTAATTAATTAATTGCAATATTATTAATTAAAATATAACTCATTAATTATTTTAATTAATTAAAATCTTATAATTAATTACATTATGATTAATTAGTTACTATATAATTAATTAAAATACAATTCATTCATTAATTACATAATTAATTACAATATTTTAATTAATTAATATATTGTAATTAATTAATTAAAATATAATTAAATTGTATTTCTCAATATTGTTTACAAACTAACCACTATCGATAGTAATAATAATCATTCATTTCTCGTAACCAACCATCATAATTATAATGATAATATCTATTCTCATTGTTCACTATATTCATTCTTATTCTTATTATCATCCCCTATATGAACCAATCGCCCCCTTAATCTTGATCCACATAATTAAGACTAATTAAGAAAAATGATGTTTTATTTTAAATTTAAATTCGACCGAAATTAAAGACGAACTAAGGGGTGCCTATTTAGTTTATATAAATATTATTAATAACAAAATCTATTCCGTGCAAAATTGAAGATTCTCTTTAAGAATCACATTTTGGTTGGTGTCCGTCTTATTTGACTCGAAGTTAATAAGATTGACTCACATAAGTCAAGTTTGAAGTTTTTTAAAAAATTTGAGTTTTAATCTAAATTTATATTCGAGCTGCTTGGTTTGATATAATGCGAAGCCCAAATATATCAAGCAGAACGACGTCATTTTAAAATTTCTATAATAAAAAATTATATAGTTGCTATTTTTTAAATGTGTATTTAATAAATTATCGAATACACTGCTAGCTTATAAATTATATATTTTAAATAAAATTCATAATTTAAAAAACATATTCAAATTATATGGTGTGATGATGATGATTCAAATTATATGGTAGTAACAAATTTGCACATTTAATTTCTTTTATAATAGTAAACATGGCAACTACATAAACGTATAAAATAATATATTAAAAATAAATAATCTAATCAATTATTGAATCAAAACCATATAATAAGTATAATTGAATTAATATTTATAAATTTAGTCTTTTTTTAATCTATTATATAAAGAAATAACATATTTTAAAGTTCTAAACTTTTTGAAAACTTTCGAATTCAATGTTCAAGTTTTAAAAATTTTCAATTAAACGATTAACTTTTTATAACCTTAACAACTGTTAATTTTATTAGCATTTTATTGATTTGATAAATAAATCTTTTTTTCTATAACATATAGGCATCTATTTTGAAACAACATTTTTACTAATTAGAAATAAGGCTGCGTACTACTGAACTTTTCTAAACCTCGTGTTTCAGTAAGATTTTTACTGGGTGTTGTTGTTGACACGTAGGTGTCCATATGAAAATTTAATTATCAATTAGTCACTCATGTGGACTAAAACACCTAGCCTAATGCGGAAAAAAAGTTAATTATAAGATGGATGTTTTAGTCCATAGAAATGATTAGTTGGTAATAAATTTTTCACGTGAATGCTTACATGTCACGAGTTAAAAACATTTCGTTAGCCAAATCAGCAAAATATTAACTAAGCTAATTTTTGAATGAAGTTGTGAAGTTTATAAAAGATTAGTTATTTAATTAAAATTTTGTACTAAATTGAAAAAATCTCAAAAGATTGAGGACTTTAGAATATGATATCCCTTGTATAAAACATAGAAACTAAGGTATATACAACTTAAAGCCAGGACAATAATACATTACCTAATGGTGACTTTAAACATATAATTAAGTAGTTCTTCAAGTTGTATAATGTACATGATTAGGGAATTATTAGATAGCGATTAGAGTGAACAAAGGGACATTTAGTTTTTTTTAAACACTCCTTTTAATGGATTAACATAACTTGGTTGTACTAATCTTTGTTGTTTCTTTCGTTTTTACATGGCATTGGTGAATCATCTGTGACCTGAATTCTCTGATAAAATGACATAAATTATAATGTATTGTCACCTAAGTAGAAAATGTGACACAAATATAAGATGTGGGGTTATGTATATTAATTTTCTAATGGGAATCATTTTAGAAAATATTAATAAGGAGCAATAATATAGATAATGATTGAAGCAATTACAATGTGGACTGCTCAACTGCAATTGATTACTAAATTTCTATACAATAATGGTTTTTTCTTTGTAATAAATAAATATTAAGCTTTAAGACTTGGTTTAATAGTTTTTTTAATGATTAAAAAAATAAACCAGTTTGGTCGATTCAACAGTAAAATTTTTGAATTGCCCATTTTTTTTGTTCAGTTTTTTTACTTTTTAGATAACTCTTGTTGTTAAAAATTGGTAAATTTATTAATTAATTAGTCAAATTTTGTTAATTAATAAGTTCTTATAAACTAAACAAATAAATCAATTTTTATTTAATAATATATATTTCAATTAAACTTTAAATTATTCAATAGAAAAAGACAATCTCTTTCAATCATATTTAAAATTGTTTAATTTTATTCAATTTTAATTTTACAATGGTCTAATGATGGTTGAACATTTTAAATCTTAAACTTTCAATCCGGTTTTTAAAAAATTGGTTTGTTAAAAAAAGAAGAAAAAGTATATTTATTATTTATTTTTTATGAATGATATAATTTTCTTTTTTTCTTTATTTGAAAATCTATTTATAAAATTAAAAAAATGAAAAGTCCAAATTAAAAACTTTTGGAATTATGATATTCCTTCCATAAATTTTTATTGTTTTATAAAATATCTTCTTATGATATTAATGAATATTCAGTTAAATACATTAAAGATATATTATTTGTCTACTTTTGAGTTAATTTGAATCTTTATATAAATTTATTTAATTTGTCTAGAAAAAAAAATCCATCTTCTTATCAGGACGGCCTTAACTTTTCTCCTCTCCCTTTCGAGCTTGCTTAGTGTCATTCACTCTTATAAATCTTCAAAGTACTCCTGAAGAACACAAGTAATAATTTCCAAATTCTCTATTGCAATTGGTGTTCTTCAAGGCATGGCGCTACCTCCTGATAGTTACGATTCTCCTCACCAAGCTAATGAAACCAAAATCGAACAACAAAAACAACTGACAATGGTTTTTGATGCATCAGTTCTTCAATACCAATCCCACATACCATCTCAATTCATTTGGCCCGATCACGAGAGACCATGCCTTGATTCTCCAGAACTTGTAACCCCTCCTATCGACTTGGGAAGCTTTGTAAATGGAGACCTTTCGGCTGTCTCAGAAGCTAGTCAACTTGTCAATGAAGCTTGCAGGAAACATGGTTTCTTTCTCGTCGTTAATCATGGAGTCGATTCACAACTTGTAGCTAAAGCTCACGAGCACATGGACTTGTTCTTTGGCATGAAACTCTCTGAGAAGCAAAGAGCTCAAAGAAAGATCGGTGACTCCTTCGGATACTCTAGTAGCTTCACTGATAGGTTCTCCTCTAAACTTCCATGGAAGGAAACACTTTCTTTTCGATATCTTGTAGATGAGCATCGATCTTGTTCGAACATTGTTGAAGAATATTTCTCGAATGTAATGGGAGAAGATTTCAGAGAATTCGGGTAAGAGAACTTGTGAAAGATATTTAGTTAGTTGTCTTTTCCGTTAATTATTCAGTTAAGTGTAGTTAACAGTTGTACAGATACAGTTTCAGTAGTTTTGTATAGATACGGTTTAAGTGGTTTGTGTAGTCTTGTATATATACGTTACGGATATGACAGAAGCTGAATAAGAAAAAGTATTATTCAGTCCATTCATTTCTTACTTTCGTATAGTGCCTAAATTGTACAGAACTGAAATTGACTCTTGTTTAGATCAGCCATGTTGCTATGAATCTTCTGACATTAAACATCTTTGAGATTGATTCACGTAGGAAGGTTTACCAGGAATACTGTAAAGCCATGAACAGTCTCTCTCTTACGATCATGGAGCTTTTAGGGGTGAGTCTAGGAGTTGACAGAGGCTACTTCAGAGAGTTTTTCCAGGGAAACGATTCCATAATGAGATTGAATTACTACCCTCCGTGTCAGAATCCTGATTTAACTTTCGGAACAGGAGCTCACTGTGATCCTACTTCTTTAACCATCCTCCATCAGGATCAAGTTGGTGGCTTCCAAGTGTGGGTCGATGGAAGTTGGAGATCCATAAATCCTGATCCACAATCGTTTGTTGTCAACGTCGGCGACACATTCATGGTAAGTTTCACACCTCCATTAACATATTAAAGAGCAAGTTACCATGTAACAACAAGTAGGATAAGTTTGGTCTTTTCAGGCACTATCCAACTGTAAGTTCAAGAGTTGCTTGCACAGAGCGGTGGTGAACAAGAAAACAGCAAGGAAATCATTGGCATTTTTCTTATCACCAAACATGGAGAAAGTAGTGAAACCACCAGAAATCCTAGTCGGCCCTGAAAATCCCAGAAAGTATCCAGACTTCACATGGCCAAGTTTTCTGGAATTCACGCAGAAGGATTACAGGGCTGACATGAAAACCCTGGAAAGCTTCAAAATCTGGCTTGAACAGAAAAAGGATTACTAAAAGAGATGACCAGAGAATTATAAGCATCAAAATGAAGATATAAATGTGTAGATGCATGGTAGCTTCTTCTTCTTCTTCTTCTTATTTCTCTGTGACTGATTGTCTCTTTCTGCTTTTGTTCTCCTTCAGTCTATGTATAAAAACTCCTGGATTCTTGGACTTGCTGTGATTTGCCACCAATTGTTCTGGCAGCCTCTTCTGATTCTATATTAAAAGTATATTGCTAATTTTATCTATGAATACTGCATATTTGTTGCTAATACAAATAACAAAAGTAAGGATTTGAGCAGTATATGATTAAATAAAAAATCTTAGATTTTATTCGAAATTATTAATTTATTATATATTCCATAAATATAACATTAAGCAATATTTTCAAAACCAAATTGGAAGTTAAATCAGTAAAATAAGGTTTAAGATTTAATAGGTATTAGACTTTCATAAAATCGGTTAAATATTAAATAAAATTGAAAATTTTGCCTTTCTTTATAGAAAAATTTAAAATTTAATTAAAAAAATGTTAAATGCCAATTAATTGATTTATTTAGCTTATAAAAATTAATTAGCTTACAAAAATTAGTAGATTAAAATAATAAATTGATCAATTTTTAACAATAAAATTATTGAACTAAATTAGTAACAAAACACCCCTAATTTGGTTAAATAAATGATACGATTAAAATAATAATATTTTAATTTAAAATAACATGATTTCAAAAAATTAAACAAAAATTTATCAACCCTAAATTAATTATACATCTAACCCATTCGCCCATTATTTTTGCTTCCACAAGTTATTGGCATTAAGAATTTTTGGAAGCTATTGACGTAAAGAATGTAACTGATTTATCGTTTTGGGTGTATAATGAGATTAGAGGGCGAGCCTTGGAGCAACTGGTGTCACTGGTTCGAAACACGGAAACAACCTCTTTATAAAATCACACTCAAAACATTTAGTACGGCGCCGTTTTAATACAGTAAATTAGAATCTTTCCAGTTCAAATGCCACCATAGAGAAAAGTTCTCTCTTAGATGCTTCATCATCAACTTCCAAGTTCAAATTTTGGCAGCCAATGACTAGATCACAACTTCATTACATGTATGTTTGAAAGTGCCCACACGAACGCACAAACACACAAGCAAGGAATATGCTTATCGTCCTCTTCATAGTCAGGCAAGGTAATGGCCTGGACAATCAGGCCCAAGTGGTACATACTACTCTTTACTACTGTGCTGTCAATTTTACACTTCTAAAATTTTTCTCAAAGTTAACCAATTTTTGTTCGCCAAATAAACCATCAACATCATCTAACTGATCACACCATACATCTCAAGCACAAAATCAATTCAAACCTTTAAACCTACTAGTGTGCCAAGTAACTATGTTTGTGGAAAGCTTCCAAAACCTGATTTCTACAGAATTGAAGCATCCAAGACAGATCTTTCTTATAGAATTGCCACATCCAAGTAATCTCCAATCTGTGGAAATGACAGACAAATTCATAAGGTATTCAAAATGGGGACTAAAAAATAGGGCTCCTAAAACGAAACTCAAGCCGAACCTGGAATCCAAGCTCTGCCAATGCTTTGGCATCATCTAACTTCCCAATTCTGTTAGAGAATGTTTTCCCCACCTACAATGAAGTGAATAGTGCATACAATCATACACTTGTGCATCAAGAGATTCTGAAGAAACGCACTTGTGAAGTCAACGTTAACACTATTTTGGTTCCATCAACACAGCATTCACTCCATGAGGAATAAGCGAAAAACACAAACAAATGCATACATAGACACATGATCACAGAAAAAGGCACCGAAATTTATGCATAGGAATAACAGACCTGGTATTGATGATAAGCGAAACCATAGACATTTGTTTCTGTGTTTGTATAAGGGAAGAAGTTGGGAACTAATGTTGAACAAAAACATTTACTTTTTTCGGAGCAGATACATAGAAAGATAGGATAGACTAACCTCTCGAACCACAAAACGGCCATTTTTATCAGGATAAACAAAAGCAAAAGAAAGTCTGACATCTCTTCTCCTTGCTGCAGGAGCCACTTCTTTAACCTGTGAAATTGATCAAATGGACTGTTAGTATAAGCAAAAAAGCATTAAACACAAAGTAAGAGTAGCAAAAACATGGACTACATAAAGCAATGCCATGCAACGAACAAAATGACATCAGATTTGCCAATATGTCACATATTATAAACAACCAGATCATTTCAACAACATACCAGATCGGTTAACTCACGAAGAGTAGCATCTTTCCACGTGTATATTTGAACCTCATCCTTAGGCTCCTTTCCTCTCACTGCAAAATCTTCCTTAGTGTGATGACTCCCCATCTGTCAAAAATTTCACCCATTCAAAACACAGGTAAGAATCTGAAGACCCTTTCACTGGATCAACAAGAACAAGAATGATAAACGCTATAAAAACACAGATATTGAAGCCCTACAATAATAAAAAAAACAGCAAGATTCTAAATTTGTTTCATCCGATCATACAGCAACCAAGCGCACAGTAATAGAATGCAATTTCCACACTGTAGCTTACAAATCGAAAACATAGAAGAGGTTCAACGTACATACCTTGGTAAATACCCGAAGCAACAGAGGACATGTCTGCAAGAAAAAAAATTTTAAAATTACAAAAAAAAAACAAAACCCATAACAACTCAAAATGGTCACGATTAACAGTATGCTTTGCTTTGGTTAAAAACGCTGCATTCAAGTTAGAGTAAGAACCCTAGAAAATCAACAGAACTTAAAAGGCGCAAAAACTTAGATAATCTCTTGTTTTCTTTTTAAGATTAAGAGTTCACCTTCTCGCGATCGACAGGCTGAAGAGGAGGAGGACCTCTTGGTGGGGGAGGCATAGGTCGTCTCTTAGGTGGTTCACTGACTCCCGCCATATCTTCACTTCTATGGAGCTTTCTTTCTGGTTGCTCTCCCGAAACAAAACCTATTGGGGCTTGGATTTGTACGGGCATATGATCAATTTTTCTCATTAACTGGGCCTAGGAAAGAAAGAGCCCACTTAGCTCAAGCTTCAGTTTTAAGCATGAGCCAATCCTACACAGGGTTGGTAAGATTGAGCCGGTTCAATTTAACCTGACTTGTTACAATAATTAACTGGGCCTAGAAAAGAAAGAGCTCACTTAGCTCAAGTTTCAATTTTAAGCATGAGCCAATCCTACACAGGGATGGTAAGATTGAGCCGGTTCAATTTAACCCGACTTGTTACAATAATTAACTGGGCTTAGAAAAGAAAGAGCCCAAGCTCACGCTTCAATTTCAAGCACAAGCCAATCATACACAAGGATGGCATAATTGACCCGGTTCAATTCAACCCGACTTGTTACGATAATTAACTAGGCCTAGAAAAGAAAGAGCCCACTTAGCTCATGCTTTAGTTTCAAGCCTAAGCCAATCTTACACAGGGATGACATAATTGACCTGGTTCAATTCAACCCGACTTGTTACAATAATTATGACATAATTGATCCAATTCAATTTGATTCGACTTATTATGATAAGTATGATAAAATTGATTCAATCTAGTTTGATTCAACTTATTACGATGGTTATGACATAACTAATTCTATTTAATTAGATTCGACTAAGTTACAACGATCTATGATTTGGTATCCTTTTAAGCCAAATTTTCTAAAAATATGTTATTTCATTATTTAAATAACTTCTTTAACATACATTTTTTAGCTTTATTCATTATCATTCAAAATATAACATAATCATTGTATATCTTACCAATAAAAATTAAGTAAATAAATAAATTTAAGAATAATAATTTACTTTAGACTCAATCTAATTCAATCTAAATTGAAACTTAGTTTAATTGGCTTTGACCTCAAAACATTTAATATGATTTGTAAAATAATGTTTTGTTATTCAAATCGTAATTATTAATTATAATTAAAATTAAAATGATATATTTTAAATTTTGAGTCAAGTTGGTGACTGTTATCGCCTGCAACCAAGTATACGAAGAAACTAACTTTCTATAATACAAATTACTGTAGCAGTTGAAAGTAGGGATCGTTTTCACGAGAAATTCAGACGTTAATAGTTACACAATAAAAGTAAGGTTTTAAATTGTAAATTAAACTGAATTTAATTGGAATACGAAATTGAAAAATGACTAATAACAAAACAATGAGAATCTAACAATCAATAGGAACAAATCTTGGTTTCCAGTTTTTTTCATTATTGAACTTGCGTTGATCATCAACATTAAAAATAATCAATTTATTAGTTAAGTATTCGTCGTAGTAAATTTGTTTACCTATTTTCTCTTATGTTTAGTTAACAAAAACATGTATTCGAATTAATCAATAACCTGGATACGATCTCAGATTTAATTAATGAATAACTTTACGAATCAAGAAAATCGACAAACTAGACAACATACATACGATGTATATTTAGCCTAGACAACTATTTTTCCTAGAATCATGTCCCTAACGTAGTAGACAAAAATCCTAATTGCTGCTTTTGATTAAACGAATTGAACGTCAACCTGTTTAATCTAGCAATTGATTAAATAAAATCACAAACTAGTTACGCACCTAACTATAAAATCGATCAATCAAATAATAGCTCAGAAATATAATTAATACTTGACTAATAGATCGATTGAAATAAAAAACAAAAGTCTCACAACATTCATAGTTCAATAATTAGGATTCCAAAAACCAATCAGTGAGAGTTTAGTTACCTAATATCACAATTTTTCCTAACTATTTGGGATTGTCACGGACGTTGTTTTTTTGTTTCTGTCGCTAGCTCTCTTCTCTTCCGCCACCACTCTCGTTGGTTCTGTTGCAAGCTTTCTATTTTTCTCCTCTCTCGCTACTGTAGCTGATGGGACGAATAAAGATTGGGGTTACCCTACTAGTCACGCCTCTGTTGTTTTAATTATTGGCCAAACATCTAGGTTTTGGCCTTGTTTATGCTCCTTACACTCTTGCAAGCTAGTTTCTCTCTACTATTTATTGATGTGACAATTTAATCTTTGGTCCAATGGTACTATTCATGCCCTTTAAACCCACACTTTTTTGTTTCTGCATTTCACTCATGTGCTACGTCGTTTGCTTTATACTTCCAACCTGTTGTGTTTCATGCTTCTGGTTGTTGCACGAGGCCATATCTACTTAGGTTTAACGCCTAGTTCAACACTTTTTGTCCCAAACTATTTGCAGTTCTTTTTATTTGGTTTCAAAATATACCTTGACATAAAACAAAATTAATTTTCATTAAGCATAATTTCAAACTTCAAGAACAAAGAAAATTAACACACAAAAAGATAGAAAATAAAGACACTGACACAAGTTAAACAAATCCTAATCCAAATGAAAAAAACCCCCCACATCTTTACAAAACAATCCTCCAAAAAATTAAAAACCAAGAATGGCCCACCCTACATGACTAACATATACATTACAATGGACAATGAGCTAGCTTGGGTCCAAGGCCTAACCGAAACCCAATTTAGTAAAAGCTCAAATCAACTTGACTTTATTAAAAAAAAATTAAAATACAAAATGACATCATTTTTAACCAAAAATGTTGTTTTATTTATAAGAGTCGATTCAAGCTTAAACAACTCGAGCTCATGCTCTGCCTAAGACCCTTTTTCAAAAAAATGAGCCCAAGGCCGAATCAACCTTAACATAACTTATTGATTTCAAGTCGGGTTAAGTTTGAACTGAACTTAGTGGTCATTCTTATGTCCAAGTGAGATTTTCTTAACCTATACCAAGTCCCATGTAAATGTACCAATATGTATATATACAACCTCCACACTCTATTTCCAAAATAACCCAATTTATATAATTTAGGGAAAAAAATCAAATGTGACACTCGTTTTTATGGAAAGAGACAGAGCACAAATTCCAAGCAACTCATGTTTCACTGTGTCCTCTTTGTTCCCTCTTTACTATAAAGGAACAAACTTCGGCATGCTTAGTGCTTAAAGTTGAAAGCTCAGGCTTTTGCAATATATGGAAAGTTGCATTCAAGACTCCTGACCAAGCCCCATCAAAAGCTTTCTTTATTTGGTAAGCTCTAACCACCACCACCCTACACTACCCAATGACCTAGTTCTCTGTCCCTTTCCAGGAGTAGTTGTACCCTACTAGGAAATAATGTGCCACTTTAATGATACGCGGTACGCCTCCTCATCCTCAATTTATTTATTTTTTATTATAAATTAAAAGAAATCAACTAAAATTTATTTATTAATTAATTATCAAATTTTTATTAATAAAAACAATTTTTATCATATTTTAAAATATTTAATTTTATTATATTTTTAGCTAATTTTATCATAGTTTAATACCAATTGAACATTTTAAACCTTAAATATCTTGTTTTACTAATTTAACTTTCGATCTGATTTTTAAAATAATGTTTGATTTTGGTATACTGGCTTTACTTCTGAAAATTTTTGGTTTTTATTTAATTTTAACTCATTAATTCCAAAATATGGAGTTAATAGAACTTAGTAGCCATTGTTGTATAAAGGGTAAAAATCAATGATTAAAAACTCATTCGATTCGGCTGGTTCAACCGTAAAATTCTTGAATCGTTCAGTTTTTCAGTTTGATTCTTATTGTTAAAAACCAATCAATTTATTAATTAATCAGACAATTTTTGTAAATTAATAAATTCTTATAAACTAAAATAAATCAATTATTTTTATTTAATAGTCTTTTTCAATTAAAATTTAAATTCTTCAAAAGATGAGGATATTCTCTTTCAATCATATTTTAAATTCTTTAATTTTATTTAATCTTTAGTCGTTTTTATAATGATTTAACACCGGTTAAACCTTAAACCTCTTATCTTATTGTTTAACTTTCGGTCTAGTTTTTAAAACATCGATAAATATCAAAATTCAAAATTTGACCTATTCGGGACTAAAATAATATAACTGATTTTAATTGAAATTGAAAATTTAATTAATTTGAACTTAATCCATTAATTTTAAAATAAATATAACTTCATTATTAATAAATTTGGCTTAACATTTTTTTCAAAACTTAACATTGACCCAAAATCTGATCTTATTTATATTAAGATTAATAATATTATTTAAATTTAATTAATTCGACCTAAATTTTAATTAATTTTGAATCGATCCGTGTTGGACCCATTTTGCGATCCCCAAAGGAGGATCTATTTACCGTGGAGGCAGTGGACAGAGAATTCTATTTTGGGTTAATGAAAGTGAATAGCACTTTCCAGTACAAAAGCAAAGTGAACTAATGAGAGTGAGGCTGAGCCACCGTATTTGTTCAAGTACTAGTGGAGGGTTGGCTTTGAAAGCGGATCAGAATCATTGGAGCATGTGAGGGGGATTACAGAGAGTTTAAATCTTCTGTTTAATATTATAGTGTTTTATTGTGTCTAATAGATCTCAACAATTTATTTATATGGGACTCGCATAGAGCACGCGTAGGTTCTGCAAAATAAATGACTGAGATTTCATGAGACAATAATATTAAACAGAGGATCTTGACTGGATTACAAGAGATCAATATTAATACATTAGACATATTTACAAGTGTAGTATCATTTAATATTTCAACAATTTTTAAATTAATATTTATACCGTATCATCATTATCAATACTCAGCGGGATAAAATCATGCTGAGTTGTGAGATTTTGGATGATCCAATAATACACAACTTTATCCCGTGTAGTAGAAATGTTGTTTATGACATATAAATTTTTTTTAACAGCTTGTAAATATTGAAGACGTAAAATGACGTTGTTTGGCTTAAATATTTCAAGTTTCTAATCCGACCGAACTTGGCAACGTGAACTTGAGCCGAACTTAAAGCTCGATCAATTAAGACTGAGCTTAGTCAAACTAATTTTCCAACCCTTGCAATGGGTTCCAAAAATGTCTAACTCATGACTCGTGATAGAGTAATTACACTAGTACACTACTAATATGATATGTGATGTATATGATTAGCCAATTGTTTAATCATGATGTATAGTCAAATATGCATTCAATAGAGACCCTAATAAACACGTATTGCCACTTTTGTTATGAAATAATATTAAGTTTAGTTTCTTGTTAATGCCAATTTAGTTTGTTGGGAACAAAAGAAGAAACCTAATTTTGCAAGGGAAAGAATAAATTTCTTCTCCAATTTAGGTTCATCCTAAATTTTTTGTTTTGAAACGGAGAAACCCGTAATTGTTATATTTTAAATGAATACTGGGTCAACCTTCAAATTGATACAATAACCTGCAAATCACGTTAATTGGATATTCCGCACTAAGCAAGCTCTATACGACAGGCTCGATTGAGAGGCGTAAGTAGAGGGAATTCGAACACAGAACCTGTTGGCCCTATGTCCCCCACTCCACCAACTCGACCAACCCTTAAGGAGAATTTATCCTAAATATGTATATTAATATGTGACAAAAGAAGGAAGTCACTAAGTAATAGTCATGCTTAAATGCTCATAATTAAGAAAAAAATGATGAAACTAGGTCTTAAAATCTATTAAGGTAATTAAGTTTACAATTTTTCTATTTCTTTGACTTATTTTAAAATATTAGTATTTCTTAGACTGTATAATCTAAAATAATTCCATAAAATTATAAAAATTAATGTTTTCAAAACCAAACCGGAAGTTAAATCTATAAGACAAGAGATTTAAAGTTTAAAAGGTTCGACGGGTATTAAATCTTCATAAAACTGACTAAGAATTGAATAAATTTGAAGAATTTGAAATATAATTAAAAAAGATTATTCTTACTTATCGAAAAATTTAAAGTTTAATTTAAAAAAGAGACAATTAGACGAAAACTAATTAGTTTACCAAAATTAGCTAATTAATTAATAAAATAATCAATTTTAACAACAAAAAGTATTAAACTAAATCAAACTTAAAATTTGAAATTGAACTAGAACGTCGACTAGTTCAAGGTTTCACTGATAAGCTGGTCAAACCGGTTCGATTTTTAAAACGTTGATAAAAATATTTTTGAAATTTCACGACACTTGCTTGTACAACTTAAATCAATTTATTATAAAATTAACTCTAAAAAACAAACTAAACATAATTTTAAAGAATTAATTTGGATGTTAAAAGGGTATTGGATTAATTATGCTTTTCTTAAAAAGAAATTAACAAAATCAGTTTTTTTGAATTTTGAGCGCTGCTTGACAATGTACTAAGACTGAGTGCTATGACTATTTATAAATAATAATATTTTAAAATAAATTATACAATGATCACAAACAAATTATCTATTAAATTTTGCAAAATTTCCTCTAAAATTAATCACTTATAAACATGAATTCTTTTATTTTCACTTAAAAAATAACAACTCCAATGCACAATTTACATCAATTATATGTAAGGTAACATTTCCTTTGCATTTTTTACAAACAAATTATTTATGTGATTCGATCATTTGACCTTATTTAAAATTTTAATATCGATACATAGATTTCAATTTTTTTAAATTTAAAAGAAAATTTAAAATCTTTTTAATTAATTACAATAAATATTTATGAAATTTCATTTTTATTTCAAATTTCTTATATTAAAATTATTATTTATTTCTCTGTAATATCGTTGAATTATCACAAAATTCTTTTGTTATATTTTTAAACGTGAAATTTAATATAATTAATCATTTAAATCGTTTAGGAGCAGTGTAAAAGCCTTTTTATATATTAAAATAGAAAAAAAAAGAGAAAAAAAAGGGAAGAACTATACAATGGAGGCTTACCTTTTTTTATTGTAAAAGAAGATGCCACTGCACTTTGTCTGCTTCCATATCTACTTAGACACTCACTTCACAACTGTAACTTCCACTTCACACTTCTCACTTCTCTTCATGATCAATTTCTCAGTAGCTACCGCACCTATAGCTTCTAGCCTACCCACAGCCACAGCCATTCTTGGTTACTAGGCTTCCACAAACAAAACTAATAAAGCCCCATCTTAAGAAAGGAAAGTTTATGGCTTCTTAGCACATACAATACAATCAAAAAGTGGTAAAATTTGCTACATATCTGTTTGTCTATCTACTGCACTACTCATCTGTGTGATACACAAATAGAGAGAGACAAAATGGGTAGAGGAAAAGTTGAGCTGAAGAGGATAGAGAACAAGATCAACAGGCAGGTCACCTTCTCCAAGAGAAGAAATGGTCTGCTTAAGAAAGCTTACGAACTTTCTGTTCTTTGTGATGCTGAGGTTGCCCTCATCATCTTCTCTAGTCGTGGCAAGCTCTATGAATTTGGTAGTGCTGGGTATGGTTTCAATTCTCTATTTTTTTTTTCCTTCTTCACCAAGTGTGTGTTCTCGCAGTTCTTCGTGTGGATTTTTCTTGCACCATCCCGGTTTCTCTCTTCTTGTTGTGTTCGTAGTTCTTAGCTTTCGTTTCTGGGGTTTCGAAAGGTTTATTTGGTTCCTTTGAATTCTGATAAGCTCATATAAAGCTGTATAGATAGCTATCTGTTTTGTGCTCAAGATTTGTATGTTTTTCTCTAATGGAATTTATGCGTTCATGACACTGCACTGTTTTATTTAATTGTCATGTTCGTTTATCTCTCAAGCTCATCCTTTTATTCTCTGGTTCTCATTGCGCTCATCATTTTCCTTAGATTCTTTTGGGTTTTGGGTATGTTTTTCGCTCGACTCAGACATGGGTTTTAAGTTTGAGGTTCTTCCAAGTGATCAACATTCAGACACGTTTCATCGTCCTACGAAAAAAACCCTTCTTCTCTACCCTCTGTCTGTTACAGGTCTATGATTCTTCTTCGCTGGTTCCACTGGTTGAGTGACAGACATGAAAATATGCGATTCAAGTCAGCATTAATAACTCTCGAGTCACTAACTAGTGATGTTGTTCTTGGACCTCTGTGTAAGATCTAGGGTTTTCTTACCTGGTTCTTTACTTTTCATTTTCCTTTTTTTTCTGGGATTTTTTTTCTTGCTCCAAAAAAACAACAGAAAAAAGCTTACATCAGTCAGTCCTGAAGGTCTCAGAGGACTGATAGTTGTCCACTTTTCTCTTTGATCTACTGGTTTCTTCCATTCCCTTGTCTCTCAAAGTGGGTGTGAAGTATAATCAATCACACCCATCTTCAAAAAAAGTTTAATCCTAATCTTTTTTCTTCTTTGGATCTCTGTCTTTGATCTTCTAGTTAATGAATCTAGCTTCACTAGTTTGATAGTGATGATCACACCTTTTCCTAAGAATGAGATAATGCAAAATTGATCTTAATCTACAAATTAGAGTTTTTGAATATTCCATTAAAATTTTGATCAAGTTCATGATGTCAAAAAGCTTTCAAATTTGCCAATTTTATAAAACTAACAAATGCTTTTGTTAAATGATCGTCTTAGCAGAATAACCAAAACACTTGAGAGGTACCAACGTTGTTGCTATACTCCTCAGGACAACAGCATAGAACATCAAACCCAGGTTTGTATTTCCTGAATTTCTTTGCCTGCTTTTGATTCATGTAACTCCAACAAAAAGAAGTCCCTTTAAATTCAATTAGCATTTTACCCTTATATAATATTCTATCAACTTAATTTCTTTTGTATTTGGTGATCTTTCAAGAGCTGGTATCAGGAAGTAACAAAGTTAAAGGCAAAATATGAGTCTCTTCAACGAACTCAAAGGTTGTAACTAAGCTTCTCTGTGATTTTCTTGTACCAAAAATTTATATATATATATATATATATATATTTTAGTGACAGTTTCAGTTTCTTAAGGCATTTGCTTGGGGAAGATCTTGGGCCTCTGAACGTAAAAGAGCTTCAGAATCTTGAGAAACAGCTTGAAGGAGCTCTTACTTTAGCTAGGCAAAGAAAGGTACATTACATAAAACATAGTGGCGAAGGTTGAAGATTGATAGTATGGTTCTGATTAGTTTTTGAGAAGATAATCTACAATTGAAGTATAAGTATGGTGCTGTCTTTTCATTTTTTGGTGCAGACCCAGATCATGTTAGAGCAAATGGAAGATCTTCGCAAAAAGGTGGATTAAAACTGCTCGTGAAATTGAAGGATCTTCATATATAATTAGTTTCACAGTTTCTTCGTAAACTTCTGTTCACTCTATACTTGCAGGAACGTCATCTGGGGGACTTAAACAAGCATCTGAAGAATAAGGTCGTGCTTGTTTGAGTATTTAATCATGCACCATTTTCTATGTTTAAGAGCAATCTTTGTTTTGTTTCCAAAGATTTTCACTTTCTGTGTGTGTGTTTCTGACAAAATTTCAGCTGGAAGCAGAAGGACAAAGTCTTGAACTTCATGGGTTATGGAGCTCTGCTGGAGCTGATGAAAATGGCAACTTTCACATGCATCCTTCTCATACCAATCCTTTGGACTGTGATCCTGGACCTGTTTTACAAATCGGGTATGTGCCTGCAAATTTTTTGGCGAACTCATATTGCTTATAATGATCAATCAGAAAGAAGAAGTGAAGATGATTTGCAAGTGCATGATCTTTATAAGAAACTGATTTTGGTTTTGTTCTGAAACAGGTACCATCAGTTCGTTGCAGGTGAAGGATCGTCGGTTCAGAAAAGCTTGACTATGGAGACAAACTTCATTCAGGGATGGGTCCTTTGAACGCTACTCCAAATTAGAGACCCACTAGTATATCCTCTATATATATTATATATTTGACTCTTATATAGTTATCTTTTTTTTAAATTGAATTTGTAATGGCATATGGTTTTTTATATATATATGACATGAATTGGTCTATAATATTAATAAATTTAAGAATGTTGAACTTACCTAACAAATGTTACTTTTAAAAAATTTACTTAAAATGACATCGTTTCGAATGAATGATCGAGTAGATTGCTCCTTTTAAAAGTTAATTAAAGTTAAGCGACCATTTTACCACAATAACTTAAGCTATTGTGTGAGGCCAACTTAATTAGTTTTATATATTCACTAACACACCTCCTCAAGTGAAAGCCCTTTGGGTTTGAAACTTG
>JANVCL010000009.1:23763453-23786230 GCA_026546855.1 Erythroxylum incrassatum | reverse complement strand
GAGCCGATCGGCCCATGTGCCGTTCTGAGTTTGAGCTTGAGTCTAGCACGATCGACCCAGCCAGATACGATTATGATTTTTTTTAATTAAAAGATAATTTACCATTAAGAATGATATCTGAACTTGAGCCAACTATAGGTTGATTAGGACTCAGGTCGAACTAAATTTTGAGCTTGAACTGTTTAGGCTTAGTCTGATTAAGCCCAATAACTATTAAGAAAATGACGTTATTTTGTAAAAAAATAACATTATTTTATATTTTGAATTTTTAAAATGACATCATCATGTAGAAAATGACATTATTTTCTATTTTTGATTTAAAAAAAATTAAAGGTGGACTTAACCAAATGAGACTTTAGTCGAGAAACCCTTGTCTTTTTATTTTTTATTAAAAAATTAGATTAGGTTTGGTAACTTCAGCCTAACTTAATTGTCATCCCTGCTTATGATCAAATTGAAAGGCACAATGCTTCTAGTCAAGGTTGACCAATCAATCTTCACCATCGCCATCATCATACACAAGATGCTAAGAGTTGTCATCATATGTTCCCAACAACCTCCATTCATGTTCAATCCTCACAGTATCAACAAACGAACTTATGATGGCTTCTTCAGGACAAAACTTAAAACCGACTCAAACTCAAACCAAAAGTTGTGTGTTTGTGTGTGGGCGTGTGTTTTTTTATAGTTACATGACAACTATTGTTCATGTGCTATGGTCCCAACTGTATAAAGCTACATTCTAGTTATTAGAAACGTGCCTTGAAGAGGAAGCAAAGAAGGGATAGAACAAATATGTAATTATTATTTGAGATCATTATGATTTTTTTAATTTAGTATTTTTTTCACACAGGTCATTTAAAAACAGTCTCTTTATTAGTTAGGATAAAGTTACGTACTACTGGACCTCTTCCAATTCTGCATACCATTAAGATTCATATAGATATAAGATGTTGTTATTATAGTAGGATTAATTTTTAATTTTTTTAATAAATTATATAAAAAATTGTTTTTGTTAATGTAACATGCTAATTAAATATCATGTAAATGTCCGTCTGTTAGTCATATAAGTAAACATAATGTTTTGAACTGAAAATTTGAAAGATTAGTTACTAAACTGAAATTTTTAAAAATTTTGATACTAATTTTCAAATTTTCAAAAATAGATAAAATCTGTATAAATTAGGTAAAAATATTTTTATTGACATAAATGTCTATTTATTAGTAGCATAAGTAAAAGTAACGTTTTAATATGATTTATATAAAATTTGAAAGGTAAATTGCTAAATTAAAAACTAAATTAAAATTTTAAATATATTATTTTATTTTTCAAGAACACATAATAACATACAATTTCAATTTATTCCATAAATTTACCAAATTTAGATTAGATAATAAGATTAACTCCGATAATAAATTCTAATTTTACAATAGAGTTTGAGGAGAACCCAAAGTCTAATCCAAACTTTCATAGCCAAAGTAAACAATTTCATATAATCCTAAAGAAACGTCATGATTGCTGTCGTTAAAGTCGCATAAATTGCTGTCGTTAAAGTTGCACAATTCAGGAGCTGTTTGCCAGAGACCGTATAGTTCGGCAGCGACATATTTACAGGGAAGCCAATTGATTTGCGAATTGGTTGGCTAACTTTGCCCAATCTTCTTAATTTGGTGAGTTTAAATCTTTTGTCTAGTTTTTATGGTGTTTTATTTATTTAGTAAATCTTAACCATTTATTTATGCAGGTTTTATGTTTATTTATGTGAAGTTTATACGGGACCCATATAAATAAATGACTGAGATTTACTAAACACAATAAAATACCATAAAACTGGACAGATGATCTTGTTCCTAATTTGGTACCACCACCATTTCACTTTCTCTTTTTAAGGGACGAAACCTTCTGTTTATTTTATTTTATTTCTATTATATTTTATGAATCTTAACTATTTCTTTATGCAGAATTCACACAAAACTCACATAAATAGATGACTGAAATTCATAAGACAGGATAAGAACAAAGTAAAATGGATAGAGAATTTTAGCTTTGCTTTCGTGTGTCTTCACATCCCCCTTGAGGATACAGCCAGGGGCGCATCACTGGGCCTCCCAAAATTTAAAAAATATAATATTTTTAATTTTAATATATATATATACATATGGACGGAGTTATTTGAGACTCAGTGGTGCACTAGATCCTCCAAAATTTTAAAAAAATTAAATATTTAAACTCTCTTATCTTAAATTTTTGACTATACCACTAAATACAGTAGAGATATCTTTTCCTTGTTTAATTTAGCAGCCTTTGTTGTTATCTTCCTTATGATTAAGAAAAAAGGAAAAAGTTGCACAAACACTTAACAAATCAAGTTCATAATAGCAACCATCATTATAGTCGTATTGCTGTTAGTTTGGAATTGTGTAGTTGTAACGAATGCCAATAAAAAGGAGTTTAGATTCTCTGTCTAATATTATGGTATTTTATTGTGTCCAATAAATCTCAGCTATTTATTTATGTGAATCCTGCGTAAGGTCCGCAAAATAAATGGTTAAGATTTCATGAGACATAATAAGATAGAGTAAATCTAGATAGAAGATTTGGACTTAATAAAAAGTGACATCAAAATGGGGACAAATTCTTGAAGCCTGTGCTCGAGCTAAGTTTAAGGTCTAATTTTGCTCAAGTTAGGCTGAATTAAATTGGGTCGAGTTAAACTTAAGTTTGATTGGTTTTAACTCTTCACTTAAGGCTCTCTTTTATATGAGATTTTTAGTTCGAATCATTAAAAAAGGAGAAGAGAGGAAAATTTTTCCTATTAGTGATCCTGTAGCTCCTTGAACATGCTCCTTAGTTGGATCAATTATGGACGAATTGCTTCTAGCGATAGTGTGAGAGTTAGAACTACTAGAGAGTCTGAGATTGTTAGGAACCTAATGCTAAGTAGAGCTAGTAATCAATCAGCAGCTATCCAATTAGTATTTGACGACTTATTATGCATAGAAGTGTACAGACTATGTAAGAAACTGAGTGAAAATCTTATAATTTGAGATTTAGCTCCTCTAGGATTCTTGGGGTGAGTACCGAGGAGCTTAATATTGGTCAATCAAAAACTGGGATACTTAATAATATATGTTAAAAAAAAGGTAGGTGAAAATGTGCATCGATTATTTTCTCAATGCGATAATTTATAAATCCTGTGGAGCAGTCCGCAGCTTTTTGTGCACAACATTTAATCCAATCTTTGATTGGGACTGAAGGATGCACTGCACTTTGATCGTAAAGAATGAGAAAAGTAGGTTTACTTTCATGATTATGACGTAGAACAAGCATGATGAGCTCACTCACTCCATGTCCTCCCAACTTACGTTTACTTGCCTATATATGTAGTACTCCTCTAGTCACCATTTTCACTCTGCAAGTTTGCTGTGACTTGATCGATATACCTCACTATTTGTCTCTATTAATCACAGTTACAATGATCTTAAGACTATCCTTAATGTTAGTGATGTTCATGTTCACGAATTTAGCTGCTTCAAGAGACCAAAAGGCGTATGTAATTCATATGGATGAATCCAAGATTCCTGCTTCAGTTGGTAGCTTCCAGGAATGGTATGAAGCAGTGATTGAGTCTGTCTCACAAAAAAAAGAAGAAGGAGAAGAAGAAGAGCCGCCTCAGCTCCTCTATGTTTATGAAACAGTTGCTTCAGGCTTTGCTGCGAAACTGTCAGCTGAAGAAGTCGATGGCTTGAGCAAGATTGATGGCTATCTCGCTGCAATTCCAGATGAAGTTCTAACTCTGGACACTACACACTCACATGAGTTTCTTGGACTACATAGAGACAAAGGGCTATGGAGTCCTCAGAACTTGGCTTTAGATGTGATAATCGGAGTTCTGGATACTGGAATCTGGCCGGAACATGTAAGTTTCAAGGATTCAGGCATAACAACTGAAGTACCCTCCAGATGGAAAGGCACCTGCGAAAATGGTACAAGATTTTCTCACCGGAATTGCAACAAGAAGCTGATCGGTGCAAGAGTGTTCTTTAAAGGGTACGAAGCCAGTTTTGGAAGAATCAACGAGACTATTGATTATAGATCTCCCAGAGACGCACAAGGCCATGGAACACACACAGCTTCAACTGCTGGAGGTAACCTCATAGAAAGAGCAAGTTTCTTCAGAATGGCTAATGGATCAGCTGCTGGTATGAGGTATACAGCTAGAATTGCAGCTTATAAAGTTTGCTGGTCTTCTGGTTGCACCAGCAGTGATTTACTTGCAGCTATAAACCGAGCCGTTTCTGATGGAGTCGATGTTTTGTCCCTGTCACTTGGAGGTGCTCCTAAACCATATTACCGTGACAATATTGCTATAGCCTCATTCGGAGCATTCAAGAAAGGGGTGTTCGTGTCTTGCTCTGCGGGAAATTCAGGTCCAACTAGCTCCACCGTAGGAAACCCCGCACCGTGGATCATGACGGTGGCTGCAGGCTATACTGATAGAAGCTTTCCGGCTACTGTCAAACTTGGCAACGGAAAAACTTTTCCAGGATCATCTCTGCACAACGGGAAGCCAACCAAGAACTTGCCACTTGTGTACGGGAAAACTGCAGGTCTTCAAAGAGCTGAGTATTGCGTTAGTGGTTCACTTAGCAAAAAGCTAGTCAAAGGCAAGATTGTTGTGTGTGACAGAGGGCTGAACAGCAGAACTCAGAAAGGAGAAGTGGTTAGGTTGGCTAAAGGAGCAGGAATGATACTGGTTAACGCAGATCGTCAAGGTGAAGAACTTTTTGCAGATCCTCATGTTTTGCCAGGCACCACTGTAGGAGCTTCGGCAGGTAAAGCTATCAAATTGTATCTAAACTCAACCAGAAAACCAGCGGGTTCAATCTCCTTCAAAGGGACAACTTATGGTGATCCTGCACCAAAGTTGGCAGCTTTTTCTTCCAGAGGACCCAGTTTAGTAGGACCCGACGTGATCAAACCTGATGTTACTGCACCAGGGGTCAACATATTAGCTGCTTGGCCATCTTTGATTAGCCCAACATCACTAAAAACTGACAAAAGAACTGTACTGTTTAATGTAATCTCAGGAACTTCAATGGCCTGTCCTCATGTTAGTGGTCTAGCTGCATTACTTAAGTCCGCACACAGAGATTGGTCAGTAGCAGCCATAAAATCAGCACTCATGACCACAAGCTACACAAAAAACAACAGGAATGTCCCATTCGTAGATGTTGGATCCAAGAACTCCGGATCAGCTACTCCTTTTGGTGCTGGTTCAGGCCATGTTGATCCGGAGAGAGCTTCTGATCCAGGTCTGATATACGACATTACCACAGAGGACTATCTAAGCTACTTGTGTAGCCTGAACTATACATCATCCCAAATTCGTCTGGTTTCCAGAAAAAAGTTGACTTGTCCCAAATACACAAGCACCCTGCAACCTGGGAACCTGAACTATCCTTCTTTTGCGGTGATTTTCCAAGGAAATGCTAAGAAACGAACCTTGAGGTACAAGAGAACTGTGACCAATGTTGGGAAACCTTCAAGCACATACGAAGCACAAGTCCAGGAGCCTAATGGGGTGTCGGTCGTGATAGAGCCCAAGAAATTGAGGTTCAGGAAACTCGGAGAGAAACTGAGTTACAGTGTGAGTTTTGTTGGGCTGAAGACTGCAGACAAAAGAGGTGTATCCTCTTTTGGATCCATAGTTTGGGTTTCAGGGAAATATAAGGTAAGAAGTCCAATTGCTGTCACTTGGAATTAGGTTTTTCTGATTCATTGCGAATGTTTTAACATGTTGGGAGGATAGGGGAATTCTTGAAAATGTTCAATTTGATTCGAGTATAAAGTTTGGAATCTAACGAATTAAATATGCTAATATATATAAATATACATCACATATAAAAAATTTTAAAATTTGTTGATATAAATAAGTTCAAGATTATCAAACATGTTTAAATTTTAGCAGAACAACCTCTCTACTAGTTAGAGATAAGATTGTGTACCGTTAAATTTTTCCAGATTCTACTTTCCAGCGAGACTCATACTGAATGTTGTTGTTGTTATTTAAATTTTAGCAAGTCAATTCCAAAGTCAAACTTTTTATGTTCAGTTGTATGCTTAAAAGTTAAAGAATTAATTCAATTTAAATTTAAATATTCGAGTCTAATTTAAAAATCGATTTAAATAAATAAATAAAAGGTTAAAAAAACTTATTTGATATACAAAAGTTTAAGATTTTCTAATATATTTAAATTTTAAGGGGTTTAAGTTCAAAGTCAGACTTATTAAATTTATTTCAAGGATATTATCAACAATTAAAAAATTCAACCAATTAAACCATAAAACCTTTAATCATCTAACTTTTTTGTTCGATTTACTTTAATAACTTTTGTTGATAAAAATTAGTTAATTAATTTTCATTAATTAATAAGTAATTAATTAATTAAAAAACTAATTTTTTTAGTTAACCTAAACCCATCAGTAATTGAAACTTAGACAAGTGCTTATTATGCTAGAAAGAGACATATATCAAAGATTTTCATTGAACTTAGACAAGTGGTTGGCATGTCAGAAAGAGACATATGCCAACATTACATATTGCAATATTATTTCTTAAAAATGTTAAACTAAATTAATAAAAAGAAAAAAATTTTGGTTGAAAGTCATAGATTTTGACATTTTAAATTTGACTCTAAATGTATCGAAAAAATTCAACCAATTCTACCGGTTCAATTATAAGAATTTTGAATCGTTCAACTTTTTGGTTCGGTTTTGAACTTTTCGATTTGATTTACTTTAATGATTCCTATTTTTAAAAACTAATTAGGTTAATTTTCATAAATTAACAAGTTCTTATAAACAAAAATAAATTAACTGATTTTTATTTAATAATATATTTTTAATTAAATTTCAAATTTTTCGATAAATAACGGCTTTCAAATTCTTTAATTCTATTCAATCTTTAGCTAATTTTATGACGGTCTAGTTTAACCTTTTAAATTTTAAATTTCTTATTTTACTAGTTTAACTTCCGTTCCTTATTTTTTAAATGTCGGAAGAAACTAATGGAATGTTAATATAAATTTCTATCCCATTTTAAGAATGTATTATTAATAATGTAGATTATAAAATTTTGTTAAATTTATATTAAAATTATTTTAGAAAATTATCATGTAGTTGATTGTTAAGTAATTAATAATATTAATATAACTCATTCATCTTGATTATAATATTTTTTAATTGAAATAATATTTTATTAAAAAAATTGAAATAATATTTTTATGAAAAATTTAATATTATACACATAAAAAATTTGAATTAAAAATTTGAATTTTTTACCCACCATTCAACTTATTCCAAATTTCGTATTTTTTGAATCAAGGATCAGACGAGTCAAATCAATTAGATTGATCCAAATAGAACATCTGCCTAGTCCCTAGAAGGTTGCTGGCGCGTCAATGCCCATCGAGACGGGTTGGGATTAAGCTTACGTCACGATCATCCAATCAAAGCTCTACACATTTCGTAGAAAGTCCTACACCGGTTTGGATTTTCCGGGAACAAGGCCAGTGTGTACCTAGAAACGCCGGTCTTTTGATGATTTACACGTTTCCAAAACGAGCTAAAGATCACCTTCCAAAAGTATAAACCCACTTTCCTTCCTATTTGTGTACCTGTTCTTCTTTGTTAAAAGGGTTCAACAAGATTCAATTCACATTCCCGTACTGGGAAATCTCGCAAGGTACGAACTTTAGACTTGGATTTCGTTTCCTGATTAGAAGGGTACCTTAATTTTCCGGAAGTAGGTCTGGAAGTTCCTGTTTACTGTCGTTTTTTCCTGAAAGTTTGAAGCTTTTGATACGAAGAACTGATCTTTATTGCTATATGCCCTGTGACATTGATGAATAGAAATCTTTCGTTTCATTGCCATAACAAAGAGAAAGGGTTTACTGTTTGATCGTTAGATGGATAATCACAATTCATCATCCTCGTACCCTTACAACAATCCATATCCGTACCCTTACTGTCAACACCCACCTCCGGCACAAAATCCTGGATACCCACCGCCCAATTCAGGTTCCTATTATCCCTATTTCTATCCACAAAACTACCCTTATCCGTACAATCCTTATACGTATCCACAACCTGGATACCCGGCGGTGCCGCCGGCATCTTCAGGTACATCCCATTCAGGCCCTTTGGAGTACCCTTCACCTCCACATTCAACAACCCATTCAGGCCCTTCAGGTTACTCCCACAACCATTCCTATTCAAATGTGTATTCTCCATCTTCTAGTCCGCAAGCTTTAGCTTCACCAACCCATCAACGTCATGGCAGTTTCCAATATGGTTCATCTCAATACCCTTATCAGCATCAATCAGGAGAATACCCATCTCATGATAGCTCAGGACAACTGCCCTCAAGGTCCAATAGCTTCGGTAATCATCATAGACAAGATAGTCTTGATACTAAGACCAATTCACCTGCCTCTTTGTATCCACCTTTAGATGATCTTTTAAGTAAGGTGAAATTGGATGATGGCCAAAAACCTTCTGCTCCTGCAGCCCCATCATCTCCTTCAGTCCCACCCCTGCCTGATTCTCCTGTAAGTTATCAAAGTGAAAGTCCAGTGTTTTATGGCTATCCTAATAATTCCTTTTCAAGCAACTGGGAAGGGGCATATTTGGGCCGCATTGATTCGTCAGGACACTATGCCTCTGCGGTTCATACCCATTCGGCTTCCTTTGATGGATCCCAGTATAACCATAATACGCAGATTGTGCCTGTGAAGAGTAGTAAAGTGTCTTTGAAGGTTTTGCTCTTACATGGGAACTTGGATATATGGGTCTATGATGCGAAGAACCTTCCAAACATGGACATGTTTCACAAGACTTTGGGCGAGATGTTTAACAAGTTACCTGGAAATATAGGTTCCAAAATTGAGGGGCAAATGAACCACAAGATCACCAGTGATCCCTACGTTACAATTTCACTTACGGGTTCTGTAATTTGTAGGACATATGTGATCAGCAACAGTGAAAATCCTGTTTGGACGCAACATTTTAATGTTCCTGTTGCTCATCATGCTGCTGAAGTGCAATTTGTTGTCAAAGATAGTGATGTTGTGGGGTCACAGTTAATAGGCGTTGTGGCAATTCCTGTTGAACAGATATATTCAGGGGCTAAAGTAGAAGGAGTCTACCCTATCTTAAATAGCAGTGGGAAACCATGTAAGCCTGGAGCTGTCTTGAGAATTTCAATTCAGTACATACCCATGGAGAAATTGAGCAATTTTCATCTAGGTGTAGGGGCTGGTCCCAATTATCATGGTGTGCTAAACACATATTTTCCTCTTAGGAAAGGTGGAAAAGTGACTCTATATCAAGATGCCCATGTTCCAGATGGGTGCCTTCCGAGTTTGAAACTTGGTAACGGGATGTCTTATGTGCATGGAAAGTGCTGGTATGACATCTTTGATGCCATACGTCAAGCTAGACGTCTGATTTACATTACTGGTTGGTCAGTATGGCACCAGGTTAGACTGGTCAGGGATGCTGGTCATCCATCAGATGCCACCCTTGGCGAGATTCTAAGATCCAAATCCCAGGAGGGAGTAAGAGTGCTGCTTCTTGTATGGGATGACCCTACTTCGAGGAGCATTTTGGGATATAAAACAGTAAGAAGTTTACATCTTTTCTATATTTTAATTACAGTAGTGGACTGGAAGTGAGTTACTTTCATACGTTGTATCTGCTTGAAAGTTGTTTGAAATTTAATTAAACTCAACAAAATGAACTCAAGGTTGGAGTTTTTATTTTTATGATAACATAAAAATGTTGATCTTTGTTGCTGGTTGATATTGTCTTATTTTTGGTTTAGTATAATTGATCTGCTTTTTGGTATGTTATGAGGGTGAATGCTTTTAATGTTCATCATCATAACTGTAATCTCTCCATGATTTGTTTTTTTTAACACATATATCTTCACATTCCTTTTTCAAATTACAAACTAGTTATTCTTAATATGAAGGGTCACTTATAGGTCCCTTTCCAATTAACTAATGCAGGATGGTATTATGGCAACCCATGATGAAGAAACACGCCGATTTTTCAAGAGCTCATCGGTTGAAGTTCTACTTTGTCCTCGCATTGCTGGAAAAAGACATAGTTGGGTCAAGCAAACAGTATGTCAATTTGTTCAGAAAGAGATTTTGGATTGTGTTAAAAGAGTTTCTATGTACACTGATTTGATAATAAGACTTCTAGCATTAACCAATACGAATGAACTGTCATGGTTACTCAATTTATTAAGTGCTAAGCAACACATGATTCACTTACAGCATGTTCTTTGTATTGAACACAAGTGGGTGGGATGGGCTCTCTTGAATTCTTTGGCTATAATTTAATAGTTTTTCTGTAACCATCTTGATGTCTTATCAAAATTGACCTTAGCCATTCCTAATATCTTTAGATGTTGAAATCCCGGATCAACTTCTTTTTATGTAACTGAAATATTGTTTTTTAAAACTTTTTTCTTCTTTTTTCTTTTCTGCCAAAACTTCGCCATGATGTCCTTTGATTCCTATAATATTGCTTACTGGGATGTTCTTCAACATTCAACATAGTTGTTTGAGACAATCATATTGTTGATAGTTAGCCATTGTTAATTTCTGTATGAACTTTGTGTTTCCTCCGATGTTAAATAGAATAATATACAGCTTCTGTAAGCTTAACTGTCCTCACTGCTTACCGGCCAGCAAGCTTTTGAAACCATTATATTGTTGCAAGCTATGTTTCAGTTAATATTTTCTGTATGAACTATATCTTCTGTTTTTTACTACACAGGTAATGAAGACTATATCATCTTCTATTTTTTACTACATGGGTAATGAAGATAATTCTTTCTCTGCTACTTGCGGTTTTTGTGATGTTGAAGAAGAAACTTGTTTTGAAACTATTTAGGAAGTAACATTAACTTAATATTCAGACTTAGAGATTTTTGTTTTTCCTTCTGATTTAAGTATCAAATACAAGTTTCCTTGTCATTTATTTTACCAGGAAGTTGGAACTATCTTCACTCATCACCAGAAAACTGTTATTGTCGATGCTGATGCTGGGAACAATAGAAGAAAAATAATTGCTTTTGTTGGTGGACTTGATTTATGTGATGGACGATACGACACTCCTCACCACCCCATTTTTAGGACTCTGCAAACAGTGCATAAAGATGACTATCACAATCCTAATTACAATGTAAACTTTTAATTTTTTTATACTTCTTTGTTTTCACAATTGCAAGTAGCTATGCACTTTATACAAATTAATTAATTATATCATGGGAAGCAAAATATTTTTCCTTACAAATGAGTTTTTGTGGATGTAATTTGCAGATTGTCAACATTAACTAAAGATACACACACATGAACACACACACACACATTCTCTAAAAGAGTTTTAGGAAATAGTGGAAATATTTTCTCCTCTATCAATTATGTAATTGTCTAATTTTACCATGCAGGGTAATACTGCTGGTTGCCCAAGAGAACCATGGCATGACATGCACTGCAAAATTGATGGTCCAGCAGCATATGATGTTTTAACCAACTTTGAGGAGCGATGGCTCAAGGCATCGAAACCTCATGGGATTAAAAAGCTAAAGAAGTCGTATGATGATTCTTTGCTCAGATTAGAAAGAGTTCCAGAGATTTTAAGTCTACTTGATGTTCCTGCTCTTAGTGAGGATGATCCTGAAGCATGGCATGTTCAGGTAGTTTTTCTGCTCCTTGCCATGTATGATCAAGGGCTGAGTGTGATGGGGATAGTTTTTGTTTTAGTTTTACTTGATTTATGGGGGGTGGGGGTGTGCTGAGGAGGTGGAGTTTAGCTGAATTTGCTCTTCTGTTCCGACTTACAAATGAAATGCATTAATTTAGTTCTGGGAGTTGAAACGTGCAGATTTTCCGTTCCATTGATTCAAACTCTGTTAAAGGCTTCCCAAAGGATCCAAAGGAAGCCACACCCAAGGTCAGTGAATAGTTTGCAACTTGATAGAATCCTGCTAGTGGGAGTTATGATTCAGCCACTGCATGCTGAAGTTGATCTTTTACTTGTGACAGCATCTTGTCTGTGGGAAGAATGTACTTATTGACATGAGCATACATACAGCATATGTGGAGGCCATTCGTGCTGCTCAGCATTTTATTTATATAGAAAACCAGTATTTCATTGGCTCCTCATACAATTGGGGTTCACATAAAGATGTAGGTGAGGATCTTCTTCTTTTGTTTCTTCAATAATCATATGAAGACATGTTGCTTGAAGTTTGAGTGAATAGTGTTCCTATTTTTTTCATTTAAAGTGGAAAAGACTATGGTTGAGATTTAATGTGGGAAAGGATTCTTCCACTTTCATTAGGAAAATGATCTTATCCCTATTAGAAACTAATCTCTAGAATGGATGTTAGATTCGTCATGATTTTTTATAAGCTCTAGTGCTTTTCATCCTTAGCCTCTGAACAATGGTTTTAAATCCACGCTTCCTGATAGCTTCCAGATACACACGGACTTTACTTCTGCACCGATCATAGTTGGATCTTGTTGATTTGCCCTGATGCTTCTATTATTAAAACTCAAAAATTCAAAATGATGCTTAATTAGATGGTTTATGTTTACACGTTGATGAAAAGATGACTTCTAGTACTGTTTATGGCAAATACATCAGATATTCAAGATATTTGTTGTACTTATTTTTCATAAAGGTTCTTGGTTAAACTAGACCGAATCTTGCTACAAATAGCTATTCTGTAGATGTCCACCACTATATTGAACTAGCCCTTAACTTGTTTCCTCCCATCAAATTTTAAGGTGCTACGAACTTAATTCCAATGGAAATTGCATTGAAGATTGCCGATAAAATCAGGGCAAAGGAGAGATTTGCTGCATACATTGTTATCCCAATGTGGCCAGAGGGGGCCCCAACTGGTGCAGCTACTCAAAGGATCCTATTTTGGCAGGTGAGCTTGAATGTAATTGAAATCTATGTTTAATCAGTACAGAAGGAAAAATATCATTCTCTTTCAAAATTTCAACATATTTGGGGTCTGGTTGATGACAGACATATTGAGGGAAGTTTTCTATGGTTGACAGTTACTTGTGGTTTTTTCCTTATTTTTGTTCCAAGTTTATACTAGAGAAATGGGACATCAAATGATACATTTTCCCACTAAATTCTGTGATATTTTCTAAAGGCTGATAAGATGAGTTCGTTGACCTGAAAACTTGTGATCTTCTGCAGCATAAAACGATGCAAATGATGTATCAGACAATTTACAGAGCTTTAGTAGAAACTGGACTTGAGCAAGCATTCTCACCACAAGATTTTCTGAACTTCTTCTGCCTTGGGAATCGGGAGGCCCCTGATCCATATTACACTTCAAATGTATCAAGTCCAACTGCTGCAAAGACTCCTCAGGTATATTTGTTCCTCAAGAAAATAATTCTTTTTAGCGATCAATTTTTGCATTAGTAGTTAAAGATGAAAATGAGCAGAATTAAGGCATCATTTAGGTCCTTTTTTTTTTTTAATGAACATCGATTGTTCATTGATACCTTCATGATATAAGCTTGTTTGTGTGTCAAGTTGCAAACTTAATGAGGCTTACCTGGTTGGTAACTAAATCATTTCATTGTTTGTTGATATTACTGTCACACGATTGGCTCATTTGAAAACTTAATCTCTGCTTTTTGGTGGTTCTAGGTGCTTAGTCAGAAGAACCGACGATTCATGATTTACGTCCATTCAAAAGGTATGATAGTTGATGATGAGTATGTAATCCTAGGTTCAGCAAACATAAATCAGCGTTCGATGGAAGGCACAAGAGACACCGAGATTGCGATGGGTGCCTATCAACCTCATTATACCTGGGCAAGAAACCAATCTAAACCACGGGGACAGGTAGTACTTAGTAGAGAAAGACTTCTTTTGAGCACTTAAATATTTATGCATAAAAATCTAATCAACTTTACTGCTAATTTAGACCCTTACTGTTTCTGCACAAACCGTGTTCTATAGGTATACGGATATCGGATGTCGCTCTGGGCAGAACATGTCGGGCATCTTGAGGAATGCTTTGAACAACCAGAGTCTCTGGAGTGTGTTAACAAAATCAGAATGATGGGGGAGATGAACTGGAAACAGTTTGCAGATGATGCTATAACAGAGATGAGAGGGCACCTACTCAAGTACCCTGTAGAAGTTGATAGAAAAGGGAAAGTGAGGCCTCTTCCAGGATCTGAAAGTTTTCCTGATGTGGGAGGACACATACTGGGTTCATTTACTGCCATTCAGGAGAATCTAACAATCTAATGAAACAAAACTGTCATGTACTCTTTTGACTTATAAGATGAACAGTTATACCTGTATATTTCCAATAAAAATTCATGTATACGTGTGGTTAACAGTTTTGGAATGATATATAGTTGTTATGACCTTGCTTTAGCAGTGTTCACAATCTGTTCAACTTTAACACATGGGAATTGATACTCTTTGACTCAAGAGTTCCATTGTCTCTTTTTATGATGCTCCAAGGCTTCTTTGTAAACTTAATTTTAATAAATTTTTATTAAAATTAAATTTAACAAGTTAACTTTCAATCTATAATCAAGTTATTGGGCAAATGAAATACATTTGTTGTAACTCAACTTGCTGAAGATTGAAGTGTTAAGGATAAGGAAAAATAACAGAGATACTGTTGAGAGTGGGATTTGAACCCACGCCCTTTCGGACCAGAACCTTAATCTGGCGCCTTAGACCAACTCGGCCATCTCAACAATCTGGCAACTTGGTTTAAAAGTTAAATCGTCGAGAATAATGACTATCCAGATCTCAAGCAAGATTCAGGTACCGGTTTAGTGTAAATTTTTTTCTGGACTTCTCAAATTTTGTATTTTATTAGCGAAACTTCACTCTGTTAGACTAGCCTTCACTTCATCACCCGTCTCTCAATTAGACTAGTTCGAAGTCAATGAACTCAATTAGTTCGAAGTCCACGAGCAAAGTCAGTTCATGATTTCTAACTAGCACAAACTAGTTCAATCCAATGGCACCATTTAAACTAAATGACTGAAGAACTAAACCTGAACCGACTAAATTAGTTGATCAAAATGACGTCATTTTGTTCGAATCGCAAATTTGCACAAGTCCAAACCAATTGACCAAAATAATTCGGACTTTGGATGGCAGCGGAACCAAAAAAAGATACGAGCTTGACTAAGAGTCATAAAAGTCTAGGCCTGATTTGTTGCCTACCTTAAGCCTGGCCCGAAGTTAACAGACAAAACTGACACTTTTGCCATCCCTGCTGTAGCACAAAGCACTATAGCAGTTTTCATTAACACCAAGCCATAGAACTTCTAAACAAGAGAAATGTCAAAAGGGATTCTTCTATATTAAGAAAAACTGTTCAAGATCAAAGAATACAACTGATCCAAGTTTTTGGTACATGAAAGATACTTCTTCATATAGTTGACCGGACTTTCACTTTAATAGCCAAGCATTTCCTTTTTATTGGAAAAGAAAAGCACAAGGTGAATAATTGTATTTGTAAACAAACTTATCTCTGTCCAAAGCTCTAGCATAAGCACTTCCATGGCACCAATGATATAGTTGTTTTAACTCAATTCAAACAAGGATGATTGTGACAATTTTACGCCTTTTGTTTTCCTTCCCGACGTCTCTCAAGTTCCGCTTCTGCATCTTGCAACTGTTGCTTAAGCTCAGATACTCTTTGCTCCAACTCCTCCACTGTGCCTCCACTGATTGAAGGTTTGTATGGTGTTACAAAATGTTTTGAGAAACCTTTGAGAGCTTCAACTCCAGTAACCTATAGAACAAGAATCTCACTGATTAAAACTGCCCGGGGCAGACTAGCTAAAGTTTTATCCGAAGAACACCACTATCTCCTATCTCAACTGTCGAAACGTTACAGAAATAAAAGGCAAGAAAGCAGCATAGTGAAGCAAGAACTGAAGTGAGATACAAGTAAACCTGATCTTTCCCGGGAAGCAACTAAAACAAGTAATGACTAAATGGAATGTCATTAGCAGATGGAGAAAATCCACACATGTTCATTTCATAGTAACCTTAAAATTTTGGAACAGAACGGATTTCCAAGACCTTGATGAACAGAATGGTATTTTGCATATATAGTATCAAACAAACAGTGTCTCGTGAAAATACCAGTTCCAGATGATAGTTTACCTCTTCCGGTAGTAGTGGCAACTTAGTAATATGAAAATCATCATATAACATGTAGAACTGGTCAAGGTACTTTTGCTGCATTTTCATCCTTGCTTTCAGCAATTTGGATTCAACAACTACAGCAAGAAAAAGACCAGCTCAAGATCTCGTTTTGATTCAGAAAAGTAGATGAAAAGAAAAAGAAGGGAGTAAAAGGGATCATATCCAAACCTTCTTCATCAAAAAGCACTTGGTTGATGATTATATTGTGCGTGTCTATCTCAAACTTCGTAAGTTCCTGGACCAGTCTCTCTGTTTCATAAAGGGATAGAAACTCGGGAATACAAACGCAGACAAAGGTTGTCATGTCCTACCCGAAAAGAGAATACAATACCATTAGGAAAAAAAATGGAGGAGGAAAAAACAAATAGCTACATCCTGCAAGAAGGAAATTCAACATTAAAGTAAAACATAAAATACAAGGTTCTGTTAAAACAGAAAATACAAGGCTCTGAGAAAACAGACCAGCTTTCGAGAAGTACAAACTTAGCAGCGTATCAGTCTCGTTTTAGATAAAATAAAGTGAAACCCAAAATGAAGTCTTAACAAGAAAAAAATGGACAGGCTTACCAAACATCTCCCTCCCACCACCACATTTTTCCATCAAAACAACACAACACCCTAGTCACCAAATGAGAGAGACAAAAGGATGTAAGATCCAGTTGTTATCAAGTTTTATTTGAAGCATCTCTAGCAATTATTTCATTGACCATTCCAGCAATTATTTCATTGACCATTCCTCCGGAATTCATTATTTCATACCAAGATTTGCTTTATTGCTTTCCAAATAACTTTTTGAATCAATAAATATAAACTTGAGAGACTCGCAGCCTTTTACATAACCCTTGACATATCATACTGCCAACTATAGAAAGAACTGCTACAGAAACAAGGGTAAAGCAATTACTATAACATTGAGATAAGAGATTAAGGATTTTTACAGGGTCTTTAAATTGTTTATTGACTTGCTCAATAACATCTTTCATGCCTTCAACCCTTCCCAAAATTGCATCCTCACCAAAATCATCATCTAAACCAAAAAGTCCAGTGACCTGCATGAATAGTTCATATAGTTATTAATGACCATGGATAACAACCATCAATGGGTAAAAGCAGATAAATGCGCAGAATGCTACCAAACCAACTATTATTTCAAATGAAAAATTGTTTCAAGAATCTTAATGCACAGACATCACGAACCCAGGCCCCTACGGTGAGGGTCTCAGCTTTTTGACCAATACTGCTGTTAAAGGCTACAACAACAGGACAATAGGTGGCTAAACATGGCTGCACGTGTAAAACCCACCATAAGCAGGTCAAGTTAATTTTCCACACAGATTTTATATCTAATTCAATCTAATAGATAGACTTAAACACTTGAGCCAAGAATGGATTAAAACAACCATACACATGTCCAAAGATTGGTAAGAAGTGAACTTAATCATAAATGAAAATGTATTCAGATGCTTGCAGAATACGAGATGAAAATATCTGATAAAAGTCACTGAGGAAACAATATTAAAGATCTTGAGGTATGAATATAATATACAAGAGAAACAAGTGCATACATGATTCAACAAGCCACCAAATTTACTTTTCAAAGACATCATCTTTTGAAGTCCTTTCTCCAAAGTTGATGGAAATTGTAATAGCCGAAGTGTATGTCCAGTTGGAGCTGTATCAAATACAATAACAGAATAATCCATTGTTTGCACTAATCTGCAGGGAAAAATAATGGAGAAACAGATAATTAAAATAATTTATGTGAATATTATCAAGTCAAACACAGTAAGAACCTCCTAACTCTTTAAATCCTTGACTATTCCTAAAAGAAAACAACCAACAGTCATCGAATTTAGTTATCAAACAGAAAAGTACACCATATTCACCCCAAATAAATCAACAAAACCAAAGCTCTTGGATAATCCTTTTCTATACTAAATGCAAATAGGTTGCAATATGATCAGGTTGAGGAAAACACTATCCTTACTTCAACATTTCTGCGAAGCTCATTGCCTCATCAATGCCAGGAATTGAATTTGCTAATTCAGAGAACAAACCATCCATTCCGTCAGCTCCTGGAATTTCTTCATTTTCAACATTAGGATCAACTTCCTGCAAACGTTATACCCAACTAGTGAGTCCACAAGATGGCTAAAATAAAAAAATTAACCTAATCAGTATCCTTACAACTATCTACAAAAAGCATGGCAGAAGAACAGAAAGCACCAAATTCATCAAATCTTGGACAAGTCTTTCGTGAAAACAACGCACATTTATGAGTATCCCCCAATATATCCCATAAAAAAACACAAAATCCACATAATACGACAACCCCAAAATCCAAAGACTGCAACTTTATACGAAATGATTGACAAAAACAAAAACAAAAAAAAACGTACCATAGCGTAGAGATTGGAGAAGCCATTGACCAAAGTAGGGGTCTTAGTGAACCGCTGTTGAAACGCGTCGCTGAGATTGTGAGCTGGGTCAGTAGAAATAATCAAACAAGAGGATCTGACACTTGCCAACAGAATCGCTATTATCGAACTACAAGTCGTTTTGCCAACGCCGCCTTTGCCTCCGACAAACACCCACTTGAGACTCTCCTGGTCCAGTATGTTCCGAACTGTCCCCTCCGGTATGTCAAGATCATCTGACGCCATTTTTTGTCTCTAGACAGCAAAAGTCCTCAGCCTCCTGGAGGGTTCGTTTCGAATTGGAATTTCGGTTCAATTGAATCGTATTTGCGTAAGGATCTTGCCAAGTACTATACTTTGGTTCACGAACACGACAACAGTACATAATCGAACTTCTTAAGAATTCGCAGCCGTTCTTGTTAGGAAAACTACTTATGTGTGTTTGCCTTACGACAGCGCATGATAAGTGGCTTTTCGCTAACTTGCACTAAAGATTTTGTTTTTGAGAAATTAAAAGTTTTCATTAAAAATATGAAAGTTTACAATCGAGAAGTGTCTGTCTAACGAGCGGAAGACCACTTAATTCTTAGAATACATGAAGTTTGCAGGAACGACGACGTTCAACCAAACTACCTAACTATTGTTAATTAGGGTAAAACGATCCATATCTTTCTCGAATCTTTAAACTTTTACTCGATTAAGATGGGCAATTGACGATGCTATGATGCTTTGAAGACAATGTTTACAGTGACTCTAAGGAATAGCCTCTTCTTCATTCTACACTCAACTAGCTACTCTTCTTAGGTAATCGATTCCATCTCAGTCATCCTTTAGAGAGTAGGGCCTTTTATGAAAATTTAAGAGTTTGCTTCATTTTTGAAGGAGGGAGAGAACTCTTTGAGGGCTTAGCTCTTCGGTGACAATCCAATGAGGCAGATCGCGACGACTCAGGTTAATAATGGTTTCAACTTCATAACCTTACTTTACTCCTTCTTCAATCGATCTCTTTAGTCGAATCTAATATGGCTAATCTGAAATCCACTTGTCTGGGATTGCTTTTCTTAAAGGTTTAGAGGGATTTCAGAGTCTGTCCAGAATGAGAGAACAGGGAGGAGGTCATGTCACCTAAACATGTATGCGATTTAAAGCTTTCATGATCTTCCTTTCTTTTCCTTGAAAAACTCCACTGTTTAAACATTGTTTGAATAATAATCCATTGATGGTGAATAAATCGCAATGTTCTGCATGCTGTGTTCAACCTTGAAAAAGGGGAAATAATTTCAGATTGAAACATTTTCTCAATTTCCTTAGAACTGCAAAGAATCATCTGCATATATTATGGGTGAACTGTGGTTGGATTTAGTTTCTGCATTGTGGATTTGAGCAGCTAATTCTTTGGAAATATTTGAAATAACTATTACTATATTCTCCATACAAAAGTCATTCTCCTACTACAGTATAGGTTTAATTGATTGATGATCAGTTGCTTCCTTATGCTGACAGTAGTGAGTTCTATGAGAGAGGTTATTGAAGTAGATTGGTTTTTAAACCTTCTGCTATTCCTCTCTTTCCAAATAACTTGGAAACAAGTAGCCACGGGGAGTATTATAATAGCCCTATCATATTTTGAAATGTTCAATTTAAGAAGATCCTGTATGATATCTGTGAGTCTGCCATAATTGAAATCAAGGGCACATAGAGTAGATATTTTTGCCCACATTCCTTTGGAGAAGACACATTCAAAGAAGAAGTGGTCTTTAGTTTTATCCTCTAGATTGCATAGGATATAAAGTTTAGAGGAGGTTAGAAATTTCAACCTATCCAAGGTACTCAATCTGTCCCACATTGCCAGCCATAGCAAAAAACTTACATCAGGTCTAAGGACCTTATTCCAGATCAAAGCATCACATCTACTCTATCTTCAGTCATTCCCCTCATCTTTCTGACTTTCTTAGCAGTAATCACAGAAATGGGGATACCCTTCCATAAATAATTATCTCTCTCCCCATGACTTTAAATTGAGGAATGTGTAGAAGTGGAGTCTCCTCTGAGGATAGAGACCAGTTTTCATTCCTTATTATTTCTTGGAGTTTAGTATTTTTAGGGAATCGATTTAAAAGAGAATTTTTCATCTGGCTTTGAATTAAAGGTCCATTTCCTAACCAGTTATCATACCATAAGGAAAATATGTCTCCTACCCCTATTTAACAAGTAATGCGCTAATAGATCTTTTCCCTCATTCAAAGAAGTTGGTTAAAAAACCAGGTGTAACTAACCTTGTTTTTTAGAGCCCAAAAACTCCTTCCTTTTGGTAAATAAGCATGAATCCATTTGGTCTACATTGATTATTTATCGCTAAGGATTCTCCAAATCCTCTTGGACATAAGAAATCGGTTTTTAATAGAAACTGACTCTAGTCCTAACCCACCTTCATCTTTTGGTTGACAGATTGTCTTCCAACTTACTTTGGCTATTGCTTTCTCTCCATTCCTTTTCCCCCATAGAAACTATGTCATTAATTTTCTATTGTTTTAATCAACCCTCTTGAAAGAAAAATTTACAAACACCAATAAGTATTTATAGACAAAACAACTGATTTCAGTAGCTGAAGTTTTCCTCCATAGGATAATGCTCTATTTGTCCAAGACCTCAATTTTTCTGGATCTTTTCTATCAAAGGAATACATTCACATAATCTAAGCCTCCTTAATGAGATAGGAATCCCCAAGTAGTATAGAGAAGAAGCTTTAGTATCCATACCTGTAGCTTGAGCTAAATCATTTGAGAGATGAGAAGCACTCTTGAAGAGTATGATATAGCTCTTGTGAAGATTGACACATAATGTAGCACCTTACTCCCGCAAGACACGTATCCGACATCATGAGTAATATCCGAGTCCGTGCCCCACGAGGTTGACATACTAGAACACTTAATCAATCAAAAATCGATATAATTTTTTTATGAATAAAAAACATGCACACCTTTTTGCGGAAATCAACATTCAAATCAGGCCCACTTTATTCGTAAACTTTTTCAATCATAGCAATACAATCAACAGAATTTCCAATAGAAGTTTGGGCCCTTTTACAAATACAAAACACTTTAGTCATAATGTCTTTACATTATAACATAAATCATATACACATTTTACTACACTTTCGAAATACATAATTTGATACAAAAGTTGCGGAATATATAATTCAGTACAAAAATTAAAGAAATACAATGCAAACAGGAACTGATCCCGACCTCTATCCCTCATTTGTATACTGTAAGGATACTCTCATTTGCCTAACGGGATATTCTTTTGATCCTGAAAAATATTTACAAATTTTGGGTAAGTTTTGCGAACTCAGTGAGTGACCATTATCGATGGCTCACTCAATCATATAACAAATAATTCACATTCACAACATTTCACATTTCACATTCAATACACTTTAATCATTCATATTATACATATGCAGTGCACATGAGACTCACTTTCTATTTGTTACTTTGTTGTGACTGAGTGCTTAAACAGTCTCGTATCTATTAGATATCGGGCTCATTACTAACTGTCCCTTATCTGACGGGGATACATGGCTCATTTTACATAGTAAGCCTTAGGTTCTTAATCACTTTTGAGCTCGAGACTCTTTTTCACACTTTGAGCTTTAAGCTTTGATCGGTGGCTACTCTGATCACAACTACCATTATGTTTCATGCATTCATGAAATGGAATGTCTCACTCACATTTGCATAGACTCATGCAATCACATTCACATATCATCGGACCTTAGTCAAGCATTCAACATCAGAGTTGAGTATCACTTTTTCATTTATATGCATGATCGCATTTTCCTTCAGAACTAAGTCCGACATTTAACAACCAAGTCATGTATCATGTAATTCATCTAATTCATATATAAGGAGCACTTCAATATTTCATTTATACATCACATTCATCGGATTTTCTGTCCGGAAATCAACACAATCAATCACATTCATATAGTCATTCAGTAGTCAATTAATACAAAATTCAAACAAAACAAACATTAAAATGAGACCATCTA